>JAJOHK020000769.1:0-19938 GCA_022457215.2 Leucocoprinus gongylophorus
CTGATCTTAAAGATAAATCAGCGAGCATTTCATGAAACCACCAGACGAATCAATCATACCAAGGGCTTCAGAATATACTCTGGCTGCCTCGTTGAACTGACCCGTTGAAAGCAAAGTATTTGCCCTACTGATCAAGGGTAATAGTCCTGGAGGATAAAGACCAGCCTTTTCGGCGTATACCCCGCCGAAGAGAAGCAAACACAGTGCTAAACTAGGTAGACGCATTTGTTCTGTACTAGCTGAATGAATAGTTCCACAAACGTCTGCAGACACGTAGCGTTCTCACGGTCATCTACATCGCAATACAAATACACATGTATTAAGTAATTGAAAAACTTTGGCTTCCGTAGGATAACTATGTAGTTTAAATACTGATAAGAGGAAAACTGAAGAATAATAACATAACAAAGAATAAAGAGTGACTGATTTTTATCTGATTGGATAGAGTAGCTTATAATAACTATAAATGATTTTTAGATATAGACTAGTAAAAGTTCATAGCCACTACAAGTACAACCTTAGGCTTACCAAGTAACTCTCATGGGGATCACAAACAAACTCAACAAGAAGTCCTCACTTTATTAATGAATGTATAATCACAGTTTGGTTCATACACTGGTAAGTCCAGCCTACCCTAAACAACATGTACACTATTGTTAAGTGTAGATCATACTTGAAGCAGAAGTGTTACAACCTTAGACTTGGCTCAGGTTGCAACTTAGGCAAAGACTTGAGTAAGAGTGGAGAATAGAGTCAATCAGTAAAGTATAAGGATATAGGATAGTATCTATAGCTATATATACCTATTGACCATACAGATTGCATGTTATATACATAAGGCAAATAAGTTATAAAACATGAGGAGACCATAAAAGAAACAACACCTACTACATGAGGCACTGACTGAGACAATTGTAGAGCAGCCAATCATTGCATCATAGAGAAACAACTCTAGAATGTTATGGTTAATGCCTCACGATCTCAGCATAGACTAGGGCATAGGGCAATGACAATATAATCAGCTGTGCTGAAGTAATCTCAGTCAGCATCTCATGTAGTAGGTGCTGTATTCTTGCTTTTTTCTCATTGTAACATGACTCGATCATCTTGTATACTATGGACTATTGCCTCATGCTAGCTTAATATATATAGCATAAATATATTCCTGTGTCTTTATGCTTTACCAATTGAATAATCCCCTTCTCTTATTCTCAAGCCTTTGTCTAAGTGCAACCTGAGCTCCAAGCTAAGGTTGTAACATTTGATAAAGTATTGACAAGCTCATCTTGCAAGAGAAGGTGTATAGTGGTTAATCCACAGATGAAATTAGGCAAAGTTACCACTGGACAATAAACAAAACATGTGTGGTGTAAACCACAAAGAGAAACCAAGATGAGTTCTAAAAGAATGGATGATATAGAGGCATTATCAGAAAGACTAGGATTTTTGCAGACCACGAATAAAGCCTCAGAAAAATACAGACAATCAGACATAGAAATGTTAACAGCACCAGTACCAGCACCAATGACAAACAACAAGCAGGCTACTATGCTTAAAAACATAGTTCCAGATTCAGGATGGTTTGATGTGGACAGAATAAAATTTGAAGACTGGTAGAGGGGAATATAATTGTTTCTCAAGGGTAACAGGGTCATGGAGACTGATGACAGGATCACAGCAATCTTGGCTCACATTAGAGGAGATGTAGTGAACATCTATGCTCAAAAGAAGCTAGATGAATTGAACAAAAAACTAGGAATCCAGGATTGGGATGATTTTGTTAAAGAAATCAAGACAACATTCAGTGACAAGATAAAGGCAGCAGATGCTAAATAGAAGATCAAAACCTTCAAGCAAGGAAAATGAAACACAGTGGACTTTATAATTGAATTCAAAGCATTAGCCATGAAGGTAGACATAGATGAGCTGTATGTCATCTTTTTATTGAAGAAGAATATACAATCTGACATTATCAAAATAATACTGGGATATCCACCCATAGTAATACTAGAGACACTCAAGGAGTGGAAAGTAGCAATTACCTCAGTTGGACAGGGATATAAGTTCACAGAGGGATGAAATAATTACAAGACAGAAACAGGAATGACATATGGAGGGCGAGAACAGCCTATGAACATTGGAAAGAGTAACAACAACTTCAAGAATGGGAAGCCTAAGTGCTTCAACTGTAAAAAGTATGGCCATATGGCCAAAGAATGCTGGAATAAGAAAGAGGAAAAAACCAGGAAGTGTTTCAAATGTGACAAAGAGGGACATATAGTAAAGAACTGTAAAGGAAAGCAGTCAATGAAGAAGCAAAAGATTCAAGAAGAATTGGATGATGAAAATAACAAAGAAGATGATAAGAAGCAGGGTTTTGAAGAAGATCTCAAGTAGGCATAGTATAAGAGATCTCCCCTGTAAATTCTCAGAACAAATATATTATTCCTAACTAACAGAGTAATGCTGAGAAAGAATTAAATGTGCAAGCCAATGTGAAGATGAAGAATGGAAAGAACCTCAAAGTCAAGGCACTGGTGGATTCTGGATATACTCATATAGGAATTGATAAACAACTGGTCAAGGAAAAAAGGATACAGACAAAGCTGATAAACTTCTCATTTGAAGTTTTCAATACAGATGGAACAAAGAATGGAGAGGTGACCAGAGTAGCACCTCTAGAAATCAAAATCAATGGACACAAGGAACAGCTAGAAGCTGTGGTAACAGACTTAAATGAAATAGACATGTTTCTAGGACATGACTGGCTAGTCAAGCATAACCAAGAAGTCAACTGGAAAAATAGAACAATATGATTTACAAGATGCCCAGGAAGTTGCAAGATGAAATATCAAGACATTGAGTTTAAAACCAGAAGAATACAGATAACAGAAACCAAGGAATAGGACAATGATGAAATCAGGAAGAAACTAGATAAGACAAACCCAGAGGATCTACCGGAATATATTCAACCATTTACTCATTTGTTCAACAAGAAGAAATTTGAGAAATTACCAGAACAATGAGAATGGGATTGCAAGATAAACCTGACAGAAGAAACACCCAAGAAATTAAACATGAAGGTCTATGTAATAACATTGAAAGAAAAAGAAGCTCTCAACTAATGGCTAGATAAACAACTAAAAGCCAGATTGATAATAATTATAGGAAGCTCAATTAAGTCACTATCAAGAATAAAACACCACTTCTATGAATAGGAGAAGTCATTGACAAACTGAAGAAAGCAAAGTACTTCAATAAACTCAATCTTATTTGGAGATATAACAATGTATGGATAAAAGAAGACAATGAATGAAAAGCTGCTTTCTTGATGAACAAAGGTCTATTCAAACCACAGGTCATATAATTTGGACTGTGTAATTCACCAGGAATATTTCAAAGGATGATAAATAGTATTTTCTGGGAATTACTCCATGAAGGAGTATTAGTGTACTATATGAATGACTTCATTATACCAGCCAATATAATGAAAGAACTTGAAGAACAAACAATTAGGTTTTTGAAGATTGTAGAGAAACACAACTTGTGTTTTAAAAGATCAAAATGCAACTTCAATATGAAAGAAATTCCAATACTAGGATTAATTGTTGGAAAAGGACAAGTCAAGATGGAACAAGAAAAGATCAAGACAGTCAAGAAATAGAAAATGCTGATGAAAGTCAAAGATGTAGAAAGTTTCCTAAGATTTGTGAACTTCTACAGAAGATTTATTCAAAACTTTAGTCACATAGCAAAACCATTAAACAAGTTGAAAGAAAAGAAAGAATGAACATAGAATGAAGAATACCAGAAGGCCTTTGAAGAGCTAAAGGAGAAGATTACAAGTCAACTGGTACTATCTCTTCCAAAAAGAGAAAGAAAATTCAGAGTGGAAACAGATACCTTAGGACATGCCATTGGAGTAGTATTATCCCAGGAATAAGAGGGAAAATGGAAACCAATAGCATTCTTATCCAGAACAATACAACCAGCAGAAAGAAATTATGAAATTTACAACAAAGAACTACTGGCAATTGTGGAAGCTTTGGCCAAATGGAGACAATATCTATTGGATACAATAGAACCATTTGAAATTTGGATGGACCATGAAAACCTAAAATATTTCAGAGAACCTCACAAGTTAAATGGATGACAAGCTAGGTGGTACCTGAAGTTGTAAGACTATGATTTCATTCTATGACATATACTGAGGAAAACAAACACCAATGCAGATATCCTATCAAGAAAGAATCAAGTAGATATGTGAGACAATAAGAATGTTCAGATGCTCAAGGAATAATTATGGACAAGGAGGACAACAGCAGAAATAATGGTGTTAAAGAGAAACAAGATGATGGAGAATTCTGATTTATTAGAAGAAATACAAAGGAATAATATAAATAAACACAAAGTGGAACAAAAGTTAAAGAAAGGAGATGATCTAGCCTGGGAGCAAGATAGAATAACCTATTTGGACAGATGGATATACATTTCAAACAACAGGAAGATCAAAGAATAAATCTTACAAAAGAATCACAATCCTACAGATGTAGGTCACCCAGAACAACAAAGGATGATAGAATTGGTCAAAAGGAACCACTGGTGGCCAGGACTCAAAGAAGACATCAAAAAATATATTCAAGGATGTTTCAAGTGTCAACAGAACAAAGTCCAACATCAGAAGAAATCAGGAGAATTATACCTGCTTGATATACTACAGAGACCATAGCAAGAGATCAGTATCGATGTTATTGGACCACTGCCCAAGTCAAATAGAATAGATGCTATTGTGGTAATAGTGGACAGATTTACAAAGATGATCAGGCTAAAAGCAACGATGACCAATATATCCTCAAAAGGCATAGCAAAGATTTACTGGGATGCAATATGGAAGCTTCATGGAATTCCAAGAAAAATACTCAGTGACAGAGGACCACAGTTTGTGTTGAAATTTATAGAAGAATTCATGAAAGCACTAGAGACTATGAGACAATTGTCAATGGCATATCATCTTCAAACAGATGGACAAATGGAAAGAATTAATCAGAAAGTAGGAGCATTTCTACAACACTATGTCAATTACCAACAAGACAATTGGACAGAATGGCTAACAGCTACAGAATTCCAATATAATGACAAAAGACATATAGCAATGGATAAGATACCATTTGAACTTAACTTGAGAAGACACTCATGGAAAGGCAACCTTGTGACGTAAATAGAGTTTCCAAAATTAGAAGCTTTTCTTACAGGCCTGCAAAGAAGTTGGGAAGAAGCTACAAAGTCTATGGAGACAGTATAAGAAACAATGAAGAAGCAGTTCAATAAGAAATAAAGGAATTCTCAAGGATTGAAGATTGGAGACAACATGTGGTTGGAAAACAAGAATATCCATTCAAACAGACCCTCAAAGAAGCTGGACCAAAAAAGATACAGACCCTTTAGAATCTCAAAAGATATTGGTCTAGGAGTATTTCAACTTGAGCTTCCAGAAGGATGGATGATTCATAATGTGTTCAATGAAGACCTACTGACAAGGTGCAGGGAACCACATTACAAAGGACAACACATGGAGCCAGCATCTCCACCTATGATTATTAATAAAGAAGAAGAATATGAAGTTGAAGAAGTATGGAAGCATAGGAAACATGGAAGAGGGATGCAATACCTGGTGCATTGGAAAGGTTATGGAGATGAACACAATCAATGGATCACAGAAATAGGATTGCCTCGTGCAAAAGAGGCAATTAAAGATTATTAGTTAAGGATTTTGAGTCAAAATCTATAAAGAGGGAGGGGTAAAACCCCATTCTGACAACTCACAACACAACTCAATTTTTCAAAACCAATGTCTTCTCAAAACATCAACAACTATGTTACTGCACCAATTTCTCCCAACCCATACATATTCAAAAAGCTCAACAACTTAGATGAAGCAAAGTTATTGCAGAAGGAATGTAACAACTGGACTCAATTATATCACAAGACCTTACAAGGAATAGAGACAATAATAGATGTACAAAAGCAGGTCAAAGACATGATGAAGATGGCAGAAGAAATGAATATAACAATTACAGAGATAGAAGGGACAATCTTGAAAGCAAGCAAAAACAATTGGATAATGAATGCCACAAATATCCTTGGGATATCAGAAGACCTATGAAGTCTAATTCAAAACAATATGGAAAATTGAGCATACCAAGTTCAAAAAATGCTAGCCAACAAATTAGATAAATAAAAAAAATGAGGGAATCAATATGTGGATGAGGATGTTTGAGAAATTCAAGATTTATACAAAGACAAAGAACAAAAGATGTCAGAGGAGAGAAAAGAAGAAGATAAAGAGGTAATCTTAATCAAGCCATATGAGGTATTGACAACAACATCCAAGACCACATTATCCAAGACAACAGAATCAAGCTTCATATAGGACAAAATCAAGAACTTAGAAAGACATATGAAGTTCATATATTTCCCAACACAAACCAGATTATTCAAGCCATCTCTGCATTATCAATCACTTCAGTCCAGAGGAGAACAAAGTCTAGAATTCTGGAAAGAAGTAGCAATAGCATTCATGAAAGAGAAACATAATATAGAAACCTCAAGAAATAGTTACCCAATAACTATGTATCAAAGAGGACCACCCCATGAACCATACTTCATTGCTATTGGTAATTGAGGACAAGTCATCATTAGTCCTAACAAAAGAATAGTGGCTACACATGTCATTGGAAAGCTGGAAATATTGGTCTAATTCATGAGGACATGAATGCTGAAAATAGGGTATTATTATGGTCAATACCTCACAATCTCAGCATGGACTAGGGTACAGGGCAATGATAACATAATTGGCTGCACCAAAGTAATCTCAGTCAGTGCCTCATATAATAGGTGTTGTATTCTTGCTCTTTCCTTATTGTTCTATGACTTGATCACCTTGTAGACTATAGACCATTGCCTCATGCTAGCTTAATATATATAGCATAAATACATTCCTGTGTCTTTACACTTTACCAATTGAACAATTCCCTTTCCTTACTCTCAAGCCTTTATCTAAGTGCAACCTGAGCTCCAAGCTAAGGTCATAATATAGAACATTCAGTCTATACTTTTACCCCATTGTGAACATGAGGAATCAATCATAACAATACCACCTTTTTAGTGTTCATGTCCCCATGAACTAGTTCAAAAATACCAGATCTCCAACCACATAAGATGCTATCAATTTCTTGGTTGGTCCAATAACAATTTCTCCTCATAATGTTAATGTGATAAAATATAGTTTATGAGGAGGTCCTTCCATATACATTTTGATTGGAAATTCTTTCCTTATGGTGTCTCCATTGTGTTTTTTCTTTAGAAATTTGATGGCTATTTCTTTCCAATATTGCTCATCTTGTTCTTCTTGGAGTCATATAGATTTGTAGTGAGGTGGTGAATAGAATAGTGTTGTTGTGATGGATGCCTACAAATATTTCATATACTTGTCCAGATTATCAACTTCATCTTGAATAAATTTCAGTTCCAGGGTTTTTTGTTTCTGTGGTGAAATATTATATGGTTTATAAAGAAAAACTTCTTCATCTTGAACTAGTTGTTTTCCTTTGTCATTTACCACTGGTTTTTTCATTCTTAATCTTCTTGTTTATATGTATCTTATATCTCTTTGATGTGTTCATCAGCATATATATTTCCATTTCCTTTACAATTGTCTAGTTCATTTACCAAAAGTATTTGAATATGATATGCTTGGTTTTCCATATCACTCTGAATGATGTTCTATAAATCTTCAGAGATGCTGAAAATATCTTCTATTGTTTGTATTCTATAGTTGTTGTTAGCTTGTAGTATTATCATCTCAATTTCTGCCATTTGAGTGTTTAATGTTAGTCATGCCAAGCTTGGACATTAGTTTTTTCATTTAATATTTCTTTTTCATTTTCTTTTCAATTTATTTTTCCTTTTCAAACTTAGGGTTAGGGTTAGAATAATGTCATAACAATGTATCTTACACATGTTGGCCTTGAGGCAAACACATAGTCTTTAGAGTAGGCTAGAGAAGTAGTAGCATAGACCATTGTAGTTTAGTATAAAAAGTAGATGAGTCTATATAGAGTTATCTATCAAGCTCTCTTATGTTAACCCAATATAAGGTTCATTCACTTGTACCACTCTAAGGACTTGAGTTTGTAATATTTACTTCTTCTGCCAACTTGACAACATTTTGAAATTATAGTTAAACATTAACCATTCTTTCTATTTCTTATATGATCTTGTGATATTTTCTTGTTCAGTCTTTCCTCTCATTAGTTAAAGTGTTGACCAAATTCATATTGTTGAGGGTGCAAGTGATATATGGGTTAGAGGAAGTGGGTGTACACATATTGGCCTTGAGTAAAACATGAAGCAGATATGAGGAGGAAGCATGGACATAAGGGCAGGTTTAATTATTAGTAGCATAAACCAGGTATAACTTATATAAATAGGATAGCAATACAGTGGGGACTCCTTGTCAAGTTCTCTTGTGATTCCCATATTGATAGTCTACTAAGAGCTTTACTTGTTTGTGTTATTATTGGACTTTGTGTCTAGTGATTGCCACAATACTAATATCCTTTGAGATCCTAAAGGGTCTATATCTTTTTTAATCCAGCTTCTTTAAGAGTCTGTTCAAATGAATATTTTTTGCTTCCAACCATACATTGTCTTCTGCCTTCAATCCTTGTAGATTCCTTCTCTTTTTGTCAAATTGTCTCTTCATAGCTTTTTTTTCTATTTCCATTAATTTTTTTGCTTTTTTCCAACTTCTTTGCAGTCTATTGAGGAAGTCTTCTAGTTTTGGTAATTCTGTCTTCACAGTTAAGTTGTCTTTCCATGGATATTGTCCAAAGTTAAGTTCAAATAAGATTCTTCCTGTTGCTGTATGCCTCTTGTCATTGTATTGGAATCTCACTGCTACCAACCATTCTATCCAATAATCCTGTTGATAGTTCATATAGTGTCTCAAGAACACTTTGACTTCCTGATTATCTTTTGGTTGTTTAGAACATATATCCTTTCTTTCACATAGACAATTCCATCTTCTTCCCATGCTTGGCTATCATTCTTTTCTAATTCCTTCACTACTTCTTGTTCCTTGGTGTTATTTATTCATATTTCCTCTAGTAATGTGGTTTCTTCTACCACTTGGTTCTTCCATATAAGTGTTACTTCTCCTGTGATTTGTCTTTTTGTCTATATTTCTTCTTTGAGCATCAAAACATTTTTGTTGTCTTCTTTTGTATCCTTTCTTGATAATACATCAGCTTTAGTGTTCATTTTCCCTGATATATGGCATAATGTGAAGTTATAGTCTTGTAACTTTAAATATTATCTTGCTTGTCTTCTATTAAGTTTATGCAGTTCCTGGAAATATTTGAGATTTTCATGATCCATCCAAACTTCAAACTTTTCTGTGGTGTCTAGTATATATTGTCTTCATTTTGTGAGAGCTTCTACTATGGTAAGTAGTTCTTTGTCATAAATCTCATAGTTTCTTTTGGCAGGTTGCATTGTTCCTGATAAAAACACAATAGGTTTCTATTTTCCTTCTTACTTCTAGGATAGAACTCCTTCTATGGCATGTCCTGACACATTTGTTTCTACTCAGAATTTTCCTTCTCTTTTCAGTAGGGTAAGTATGAGTTGACTTGTAATCTTCTCTTTTAATTTTTCAAATGCTTCTTGATATTTCTTTTCCTATTTTCATTCCTTTTTTTGTTTGGGCTTGTTGAGAGATTTTGCTATATAACTGAAGTTTTTGATGAATCTTTGGTAAAAGTTTGTAAACCCTAAGAAGCTTTCTACTTCTTTTATCTTGGTTGGGGTCTTCTATTCCTTTACTGCCTTTACTTTGTTGTTTTTTGTCTGTACTTCTCCTCATCCAACAACTACTCCTAGAATTGGAATTTCTTCAACATCAAAATTGAATTTTGGCCATTTGAAACATAGGTTATGTTTCTCTGCTATCTTCAAAAATCAAGTTGTTCTTTCTTCTAACTCCTTCTTAGATTTGGCAGGGATTATGAAGTCATCTATGTAATTTACTAATACTCCTTCATGTAATGGTTTCCAGAATATGCTATTCATCCTCCTTTGAAATGTTCCCAGTAAGTTGAAAAGTCTGAAATACATTACTTTGGATTTGAATAAGCCTTTATTGCTTGAAAAGGCTGCTTTCCATTTGTCTCCTTCCTTGATTCATATATTATTGTATTCCCATATGATATCCAGTTTGTTGAAGTATTTTGCCTCTTTTAACTTGTTGATAACTTCTCTAATTAGAGGCAATAGCATCTTGTTCTTGATCATATACTAGTTCAATTTCTGGTAATCTTGTACTAGTCATAATGATCCATCCTTCTTTGGAATATAAAAATATAGTGCTATGTATCTTGAGCTTGATTCCACAATTAATCCTGCTTTGAACTATTTGTCCAACCATTGATTTAATGCTTCATTCTTCTTTATCATTATTACATAGGCTTTAGCATTAAGTACTTTTGGTGCTTCTTCCATTAGGATCATTCTGGTAATTTTTCAAACTTCTTTTTGTTCAATAAGTGTGTAAAAGGTTGAATATACTCTAGAAGATCTTCTAGATTCATCAGATCTAGTTCCTTGCTAATTTTCTATTGTTCTTTGTCTTGTATTTTCATAGCCTGTGCTTTCTCAGTCTTGAATATGATATTTTGATGTTTTGTCCTACATGTCTTTGGACATCTTGTAAACTATATTATTCTCTTGCCCCAATTCACTTCTAGATTATGTTAAACCAACCAATTGTGTTCTAGGAACATGTTTATGCCATTTAAACCATTACTATCACATCAATCTTTTCTTTGTGTTTATTAATCTTAACCTCAAGTGGTTCAAATCATGTGACTTCTCCATTCTTGGTTCCATCTGCATTAAAAACTTCAAATGATACATTTGCTGGTTTTGTCTTGATTCATTCTTCTTTAACTAATTATTCATCAATTCCAGTATGGGTATATCCTGAGTCTACTAGTGTCTGTAATTATAATTCCTTTTTGTTCTGGGTCTTGATTTTAGCTTGTACATTCAGCTCTCTTTCTTTGTTGTTTCTTTGGTGTGGAATAACATATCAATTGTGAGCCTTAATTACATAGGTTCTTTGTACTGTGCCTATTCAGGATCATCTCCAAAAATCTGCTCTCTGTCTTTGTTTTTTGTGTCTGGCTCTTCTTGAACACTTCAGTTCTTCATCTTCTGTCCTGATCCACAATCTTTAGTAATATGTCCTATTTTTTTATATTTATAACACTTCCTAGTATCTTGTTCTTTCTTTAGTTTCCTGCAATCTTTTACTATGTGTTCATATGCATTACAATTAAAGCACTTTGGTCTTTTGTCTTTGTCAAAATTATCTTTGGCCTTTCCAATATCCATAGATATGCTTCTTTCTCCATATATTGTTTCTGTTCCTATTTTGTAGTCTTATCTTCCTTCTGGGATTTGTATCCTTGACTGACTGAGGTAATTGCAACCTTCTATTCTTTGAGTGTTTTGGATGCTGCCATCAGTGAGTATCTCAATATTGTCTTGATTATATCTGCTTGCACATTTTTCTTTAATAAGAAAATGACATGTAATTTGTCTATGTCAGCCTTCATAGCCAATACTCTATCATGAAGTCTACTATATGCTTTTTTTCTTGTTTAAAGGTTTCTGTTTTCCATTCAGTATCTGCTACTTTACACTTGTCACTAAATGTTGTCTTGATTTCTCAAACAAATTCATCCTAATCTTGGGTATCTATTTCTTTATCTAGCTTATTAAGCTTCTTCTGGGCATAAATCCCAGCTATATCCCCTCTAAGATAGGCTAAAATCACTGTAATCCTATTATCTGTTGCTGTAATTCTATTACTCTTGAGAAACAATCTGATTTCGCTACACTAGTCTTCAAATTTTGTTCTGTTCCCATCAAACTATCTTGGATCTAGAACTATACTTTTTAGCAATCCTGCCTATTCATTCTCAGTATGTTTGCTGGTACTGTTAACATTTCATGTATGTATTCTGTTGTTCTTTCTGAGATATCTTCTGTAATCTTTAATAATTCTAGTCTTTCTAATAGTGCCTCTATCTCATATTCTTAATATTGATCCACTCTGCTGTCTATGGTATTACAAATAAGATACTCACTGGTTGTGATACTTGAACTTAATGGTGTTTCAGAGGTTCAGTATAAGGATGTGATGATAATAGATGATGGAAAGTATTAATAAGAATAATTGACGTTGTTAAGTCTGAGGTCTAGCTCTCAGACATAGAGGTATATATACAAAAGAGTGATGGTCCATGCGCAAGCTGTTGCCATCACATGATCAAAACTCGTACCTAATGGGAGCTGTCAGCTGTCATAGCAGCTGTCAGGCTAATTTTAGAAGATAACTAATTATGTCACTACATTGATATGCTTGTATCTCTACCAATACTTGTCGCTTTGAGATGCATCATATATCGTTGGAAACGGATTGATGAGCACTTCCCAACGCAAGTTCAATCGTGTGAATCTGTTCAGCCATTCATGAGATATTAGCAGACAAAGCTTTTACAGCTACTGATGGCCTGATATCTCAGTCATTTGTTGTTGCTTTTGTACATCCCACATATGTGCAGATAGCTCTCATTTGGGGCTTCCCAGCACAACTTAGTTTGTGAAAATCGGTCCACTGGTTGTGGAGATACAAGCTGAATGAAGTTTGTGACATATGGTCTATGTCACAAGTGTCTTGTATCTTTTAATGGTTAACCTGTCAATTGTTCTAGTAGCCTAACTACTATGTACTCTCCTCTTGCAAGGTGAGTCTAGTGATACTTTACCAAATGTTATGACCTTAGTATCAGAGTTCAAGATGGTGGACTCTAACTATTTTATTTCCTTTTCTCATTTTTCATTTTCTTTTCTTTTATTTGTATTTTTTGGAGACTTAGGATTAGGGTTAGCATGATGTCATGGTTATACTGTCACAAATTGTCACATGACATGACTTGGTATCACATATCAAGTATATATTACATGATAACAAGTTACATGATCATGTGTCACATCAGAAAAACATGGAAGGTTCTGGAAGGATAATGTTATATAATATATATAATATATGTTGACCTTATGACAAACACATGGCTGTTCAGAGTAGACTAGAAGTAGAGTAGCACAGACTATGGAGCTTTAGTATATAAGGTAGACAATTCTGTATAGAGTTCTCCATTGAGCTCTCTTGTGTTTTACTCTAATACAAGGTTTCTCTTTATTGACCTACTCGAAGGTCTCTGAATTGTAATACTTAGACTTGGCTTAGATTGTAACTTAGACAAAGACTTGAGTACGAGTGGGAAATAGAGTCAATTAGTAAAGTATAAGAATACAAAATAATATCTATAGCTATATATACCTATTGACCATGAGGATTGTGTGCTATATATATAAGGCAAATAAGTTATAAAACATGAGAAGACTATGAAGAAAACAATACTTACTATATGAGGCACTGACTGAGACAATTGTGGCACAGCCAATCATTACATCATAGAGAAACAACCCTAGAACATATAGTCTATGCTTTCACTCTATTGTGAACATGAGAGATCAATCATAACAAGAAGTCTGTAAAAATGGCATAAAGATAGACAGTTCAAGTAAAGAACTTATTCATAATAGTATAGAGTATAGACTTGAATAATCTTAGCTTTAACTTATGCATTATGCTTCTACTTTTTGCTTGGTTACAATTTCAGGACTAGAAATAGAGTATTAGAATAAGAGTTTTAATAGTAAATAAAAGTATGTTGCTGTTGATGTCAGAATGAACATGAATATTATTTGATTATTGTTAGGGTAACTAGACAGAAACACAGAAGAAACTCTAGAACTTCAGGAAGAATTTAATTATATTGTCTAACATCTATGAATCTCCTCTAAATTATAGATCTATTCTAGTAAGATGGAATATCATGATCTTACTACAAGATAATTATACCAATATGATTAGAAACAATTAGGAATAATAAACCTATTTTGAATACCAAATCTGAATATGATAGGAGCTTATGTAATAATGACAGAAGACTGTAAAAGAGTGGAAAATTGAGTGGGACATAAGAGATGCAAGTCAAATAACATTACAGTTAGCTTGCATTCTAAAGGGATAGGGAGGAGAACTTTATGATGTAAGTTATATGGAGTTAGTGTCCAGCTTAACAACAGCACAATATATTCCTTAGTTTTTGTCTGGTCACTAATAAATCTTATTTATCCAAACACTGGTGTATGGAAACTAATTTTTTTACAAAACTAATATCCTAATACTACTAAGATCTTCTGTAGAACTCATAAAGTTTTCTTTCTCTTTAGAATATGAACACCAAATACTATTACCAACAATAGAGTTCATATACTCAACTCTGCTAAACCTCACTGCTAAACCTTACTGAGTGTAGTCCTGTTTATTGTTACTATCTGTTATATTCTTAAGCTTGGCTCAGGTTGCAACTCTTAAGTAAGGATAATCTATTTATCTTATATATACTAGGCTTATAGTCTATTATAGTCTATGCTATACTAGCCTAGTCTACCCTAAAGGGCAGGAAATATTGGTACCTATAAACATATAGCAAACAGACATTTATATACATATAGAAATAAGGTAGAGCAGTTGTAAATGTGCATAGATCATAATCTGTAATATATAAGATAAACTCATTTGTACTAAAAACTCTATTGAATTCTTTTTTGTCTAAACTCTAATACTTAAGTTATAATACTTCTAGTTGTTACATAGTTCATATCAGAGTTGTGAACAGTGAACTTGGCTTCAATTTATTTTCTTTTTCTTTTCTATATTATGTATGATAGTTATATAAGTCACAAAGTATGACAGAGGTGTGACACCTGTCACAGTCTTGTTACATATATTACAGTCACATGTTACACAATTATGTGACACAGAGAGGAATATAAAAGATTCTGAAATAGATGATTATTACAAACTTAAAACCTTAGAGCTGGTCAAGAAGATAAATCTTATATTAGGGTTAATATAAGAGAACTTAATAGAGAACTATACAGGATTGTCTACCTTATATACCTGGGACTGATGGTCTGTGTCACACTACAATTAGCCTACCCTAAATAACTATGTGTCCACCTTAAGATTAACATATATTTAACATACTATATAATATCATTCCTTTTAGAATCTTCTATCATTTTCTACTGTGGCACATGATTGTGTGACTATGACTGTGACCAATGTGTAACAGTAACATATGATGTCATGCTAATCCTAATCCCAGTTTCCAAAATATAAAATAAGAATAAAAGGGAAAAAATGAAATAAATCAAGTTTGTCTTTTACAATTCTGATAATGATGTTATATAATATAATAATAGTATGCTAGCCTTATAAAGTATATATGGACATTAGGATAGATTAGTTGTAGTATGTGTACAGATTATAGTCTGTAATACATAAAGTAGACTATCTTGTACTTGGAATTCTATTGAGTTCTTTTGTGTTACTCAATATAAAAGTTGTTTTTTATCTTTACTTAAGAACCTAAATCATAACAGTTCACATTTTATTATCCAAGATTCAATAAAAGCTTTTTAGAAATCTAAAAATGAGTTAGTAAGCATTATTTGAGTATACTGAACATGAGAGTCAGAACAATCTTCAGCTTTAACTTGTATGCTATGTCTCTATGAGTTACACTAGTTGTATATTTCAAATAAGAGACTCAGAAATATAAGAGTAGCTAAGTCTACTAGAAAATAAAAGGTATGTTATCACTAATATCAGAAGTTGGTAGTAGTTTTAATTAATTTTTAGGATAAGCTTATAGTGTAAACTACTGGCTTATATACTAAGTATACTATTAGAGTTGAAGACAGTGGACTCTATTTATTTTTACTTCTTTTTTATTTCTATTTATTTTAAGACTTAGGGTTAGGGTTAGCATGACATCACATAGTGTGATTAAATGTCACACATGAGTCACATGTCACAGTAACATTCCACAAGGAATATTATAAAATGTTCTAGAATAAAGATGATATTATACAGTATGTATTACACATATTGATCTTGAGAAAAATACATAGCTCTTTAGAGTAGGCTAATGGTAGTTTAGTATGGACCAGTAGTCTAGCATATATAAGGTGGACAATCCTGTACTAAGAATTCCATCAAGTTCTGTTGTATAAACCCTTATATAAGGTTCTTTTTCTTGATCTACTCTAAAATCTTGAGATTATAATATATACTACATAAGGTAGTTATCTAAAATAGAGACTGCTAAGTATTACCCTAGTTTTTAGTAATTCTTGGATTTTAAGAATGGAGATCCATGGAGTTGGCAAGAGATATCTGAGATAGAATAGAGATAAGTGATTTATATTAGAAGAGATTAGAAGTTATCTATAGATTGGGATAGATGTGGCTAGATTGGGATATAACACTAGTATAGATCTATTTCATAACTAATTACTCTATGACTAATTACATGATATTCTAATAATCTCTATTATTATAGACTGACTTTTGAGATATTCAAGACATATTCACATCTTAACTTCCAAATGGAACTCTAACATGCCTAAGTGTATTTTGTGATCTTTCACATACAGATTAACTCTCATATTTTATCTTCTGGTCACTTATTATCTAGACTCCTAGTCATTATATTTCCTAAAAACTATCTCTATAACATCTTCTTAGTTATCTCCTGTACTACTACTGTCTTAGTCATAGTTCTGACTACAGAACATAATACTAGTAGATACTATGTAGTTCTCAGTCTGAAAATTGACTAAGACTCAACTTGTCTTCTTACTTCCCTAACTAAGATCCTAACCAAGACTAACTAAGACTTCTACTAAAAACCTCTTCTTACTGAATCCTTGACTCTCTGAAATTATAACTGTATAACAAGTAGTGGGTACAATACATAAGTTGAGGCCAAGGTCATCATCTGAAGTTACATTACTAATTCATGGATAAGCTTTTAGGCTTGATCCATACCTCAGATACTCATCCAAACCTATAAATTTTCATATCTTTTTTCCTAGATAAGTTTCTATATGTCATATGCCAAGTCTACTCATCCGGAACAATATATCTCCATAGTACACTTCTTATCAATAGCTAATCCAAATAAAGCCCATCTTCTATAGCAGCTGTCAAGTTCACAAATGGTGGACTTAATTTCTTTCTATTTTATTTTTTATTTTTATTTTTCATTTCATTTCATTTTCTTATTTTTCTATTTTTAGAACATAGGGTTAGAGTTAGATCACAAGATGCAGAGAACAAAGTAAAAGGATCGAGAACAAATGATGTTATACAACATGGATACTATATGTTGGCCTCATGTACTACATATGGTTATTTAGGGTAGGCTGTATAGTAGTGAGCACAAACCATTGGTAGTAGTATATAAGGTAGATTAGTTTGTAGAGAGATCTCTATCAAGTTCTCTTATGTTACTCAATACAAGAGTTGATCTTCTGTCCCACTCTAAGGACTTGAGTTCATAACAGCAGCCACCTTACTTGCAACACACCTCATGGTAGTGATGCAATCATCCAGATATTCTGTCTTCCATAATAGAAATACTTCTATTCAACACAGCTTTCCATGGTGGAGTCATACTCCTGTTAGTATCTCAACACTGAGATCTTTGCTCAGGATAATAGGAGTTGTACCACTGGAACCCTGTGTCAAAGATGAAAATGGTGGATCATATTTATTTTTATTTCTTTTCTTCATTTTCATTTTCATTTTGATTTATTTTTCATTTTTCTATTTTTAGAACTTAGGGTTAGAGTCAGAGTAACAATATCACACTGTCATACAGCAGGTCACATCAGATGATATGGTCACAAGTCATGAGATACATGGAAGAAGGTAGAAGGTTCTGGAAGAATAATGTCATACAGCATGTATAACACATGTTGACCTTATGGCATACATATGGTCATTTAGGGTAGGCTAGAAGTAGCTCACACAGACCATTAGGTATTAGTATATAAGGTAGACAATCTTGTACAGAGTTCTCTATTGAGTTCTCTTATGTTAATCTAATACAAGATTTTTCTTATTGACCTACTCTAAGGTCTTTGAGTTGTAACACCTTGAGCATCTCCTATAGTAGGTATCAGTATATAAGACTAGTAGTTATATTGTAACTCACTAGTCTGATAATTAATAAAGATAAACTCTTATTGAACTTGATCCCTAGTGTTCAATGGCAACACACCAAATCAGCACTCACTCCCATCTTGAACTTCCTCCTATTTTCTGAAATTGCAATCACATAGCAGATAGATGACGCAGTACATAAGCTGAAGCCAAGGTCATTCCACAAGTCTGCATATTTCTGAGCCTATCTTGCAGACTTTCACCCCTGGTGTGAACTGCACCTGATACTATACTTGATCTGACCTCTTTCTATTGTGACTGACCACAGATATCCACTTGAAGTGGGTTCTGCCTAGTCTCTTCCATCTTCCACCTTTCATTCCCTGCATCTTGACATCTATAGAACTCTAGATAACATCTAAGAATTTAGTGTAACTAAAGTAATTATCTATCTTCTCTACTTCCCAGATATTGTCTTAGTTACTAAATATTAGTATTTGAGCCATATAGATGCTTCATAATTTCTTAGCCTAAAAATCAACTACAGTTGGCATTCTCTTGGATGTTAATAGTTGCATACTCAATTCTCTAACTTTTCTTATATTCTACTCCCCTTTAGTTCTCTTTCTCAAATTATAACCACTGTGACATGTAGAGACATAGCACACAAGCCAGAGCTAAGGCCATTCTAAATCTATGTCTGCACATCACAAATGAAGTTTCTATGTTTTATCTGACCTCTTGTAGAATTTTCCTGCAGATCATTTCTTCTTCCAAACATGATTCATGCTTTGACAGGAAGCCTCAAATAAAACAAACAAGGTAATGAAAAGAAAGACAGACAAGAGTAGAGAAGAGGCTATTGAGTATAAGAAGACCTATTATGGGTGAATGGCTGAACATCAGTTCTGATTGTCCAACTAAGAAGTTGCCTTTCCCTATTGCAGACTGATCTTCGAGAGTGCCGTACAAGAGATTGAAAGAATCCTGAACTCCAGAAGATGAAGGGACAGGCTACAACATCTTGTCAAATAGCAAGGACTGTCTTTTCACCTTGGTCCTCCCATGTAGATTCCTCAAATGGCCGTCATCAAAAGGGCATCTCAATTATGTTGGGACTTCCACAACAGCCACCTAGACGCACCCAGAGTCCTTGCAATCCAAATCCCTGGAAGATCATACAGTAATGTCTCCGAGACGCGAGCTCACGAAGGGGGTAATATTACGGTCAACTCGTGTCCTAGAGGAACAGGGGAGGCTCTGTGACGTGGAGCCGGTGTCTAGCTTAGCAACAACACGATGTATCCTTTAGTCTCTGTCTGGTCACTAAGTTCTCCCACATACTGGTCTGCGGGGTTTCATAACAGAAACCTCACAGCCTGGTGTTCGGAAAGTAAGATTTATTAGTGACCAGACATGTTACTACGCGCTGAGCTTGTTCAAATATCTGCCTCTTTTTCAATTTCAAATTATTATTATTAGGTAATCATTTGATAATGGTTGATTCACTGGTTTCAGTTTCGCTGGTCTGCTACCAGCGTAACAATGGAATTCCGCCGGTTCAAGAAACGGTTATCTTCTATGAGGCAGGAAATCTTACCTGAAGAATTTTTGACAAGATTGCTGCCTTTTCCTGCTGATAAGGCTCAAGAACTGTTGAACAAGCTGACTGATAACACCTTCTACGATGGTGAATGCTGGCCAAGTTTATGTGTAGAAAATGC
>JAJOHK020000770.1:0-19932 GCA_022457215.2 Leucocoprinus gongylophorus
TAGAATAGAGTAAGAACAGTTACTTTAGTCCATCAGAAACCAGTCTATATAATGATCAAATTCCACTCTACACCCAAACTCCAATCCAGTACCAAACTCTATTCCATACTGTTATGTCAACTCCACTATTGTTAAGAACAGACCAGCCACTGAACCAATTACGCTAAAAGTGCACAATGTCAAGCTCAGCTTTGACATCTGGCTGGTATTATATATGTACTTCATACTGTACTCCTGACAGTAATGTCAGAGTTGTGAAAAGTAAACTTCATTTATTTTATTTTATTTTCCATTTTCATTTTCATTTGATTTTTTTTAGAACCTAGGGTTAGGGTTTAACATGATGTCACAAGTCATCATCACAAACTGTCACTGTCACATCATCACATAACATGATAAAGGTGGTAGAAGCTTCTAGAACAATAATATCATACAATATGTTATATACATGTTGACCTTAAGGAAAGCATATGGTCATTTAGGATAGGTGTTGTAGCAACCACTCACCGGAACAGCACTTGTAGTTTGCTTACTTCAGCAAAGCTCTCAGTTGGCTATCTAGTAGTAGGGATTACAAGAGAACTCAACAAGGAGCCCTTGCTGCATTGCTCCTCTATTTATATAACTTACAGGTGGTCCATGCTACAACAATGTGTTTATCTCATGTCCTATTACTCATCCACCATGCTTCTATCTCAAGGCCACCATGCCATGTCCATGTGCCCTGATGTCATACTCTTTAATCTCCATCACCATGTGTGCACTATGTGTACACCATGAAGAACTTATGTCCCTTGACATCATCCCTAACCCTAACTCTTCTCTAGACTTTTTCCAATCCTTCTAGACCCTAAGTCCTTCCAGACCACTCTAGACTACTCTAGCCTATATCACATAACTTCCAGGTCACATGCTCTCCATTCATTGTAGACTAATAATTATTTACTTATCTATGTCTGGCTAACCCTAACCCTAGCCAAAGTCTGTCCACACACTCGTCTTATAATAGTAGGCTAGAGTAGTAGAGCACAGACCATCAGTTTTTAGTATGTAAGATAGACAATTCTGTACAGAGTTCTCTATTGTTATGGCAACCACTAGTCACAATGACCAATAGCAACACAAACAATAAATCTCTCAGTAGGATATCAAGTAGGGATCATAAGAGAACTCAACAAGGAGTCTCTGCTGTATTAGAGTCTTATTTATACCAACTATACCTGGTCTGTACTACTAATAATTAAACCTGCCCTTATGTCCATGCTTCATTCTCATGTCCACCTCATGTTCTACTTAAGACTACTATGTTACATCTATGTACCCTGACATTATCTTCTAGATTCTTCTACTATGTTTTAGGCCTATGATGTCACATCATGTGACATGTCATGTGACTGCAGTGTCATGTACCTCTTCATTGTCCAAAAGAAAATCAAAAAGGAAAAGAAAACAAAATTAATATAAAATCAGAGAAATTAAATAAAAGAAAAGAAAAATTGTCAGTGTCCAAAGTATCCTATAACATCTATTGAGTTCTCTTATGTTAACCCAATACAAGGTTTATTTATCTGACCAACTCTAAGGTCTTAAGTTTGTAATATACAAGTTTTGATCATGTAATGAAAACAGCTTGCATACAGCCTATCACAATTTTCTTCTGTATTTGAGAATTAAACCTCAGATATTACAACCTTTAGCTTAGCTCAGGTCGCAACTTAGGCAAAGACTTGAGTAAGAAGTAGAGGGATGGTCAATTGGTAAAGCATAAGGATACAAGAGTGTATCTACAGCTATATATATCTAGAGACCATATGTTATGAATGAGGCAAATAAGTCATAATACAATGAGGAAAGCATAAGAAAGTCATACCTACTATATGAGGTACTGACTGAGACAACATGTGGATAACATACAGTGCAGCTGATCATTAAGTCATATAAAAGAAACTCTAACACCTATTGTTCATGAGCAAACCACCTGTAAAACATGAGGTATCAATTGTAACATTAGACTTAACAACATTAATCTTCATCAATTATCATCAATCATTATCCCTTATTAAACTTCTGAATCACTCCTAAACCTCTAAGAGTACACCCAAGGTTCAGATATCATAAACAAGTGAGTAGTTATTTTGTAATACACTAGATCTCTCTCTCTAGTGAAGTTTCCTATATTTGTAAGTAGTTTTGGTCTTATAAATGACTGTTCACTAGGTGGGCATGTTATATATATACTCCTATGGATATGCTTCCTTTTCCATCTCATGTATTACATAATTCACTCCTTTTATTTTTATATAGTTTTTTGTCTATCTCAATCTTGTTCTATATGTTATAGTGTGCTTGGACACTAATATTTTTCTTTACTTTTATTTATTTTTCTTGATTTAATATTTTTTTCTTTTTATTATTTGACAATGAAGAGGCACATGACTTACATCCCTTCTTTCTCTTGTACTACCATCTTATATAGTAGTACCTGTAAAAAATATTGGGAAGAAATTTTCTCTTTCTTCAGCAAACACGATCTCACCACTTAACATGACTTTACCAACCATGCCTTTATCAGCTAACATGGGGATGTACCTTTTGTTCAAAAACATTTCTGACAACTATGATGAGGTGAGGGGTGAAGCTGCTTCTCCTAACCTTCAGTCTTCTAGGGCATTCTCTATGTCCTCATCCAAGTCTTCGGTCACATACTATATGAGAATAGAAAACAACAATGACCTGGAAGACAATGTTGATATGGAGCCCATTGATAACTCCCAACTGTTATATGCAACACTTACAGAATGAGACAATCAAGTTAGTACAGTGGCTGACCCCAATAGCAACATGATATAACAATATGTTCCAATTGATTGCCCTGCCCTAAATTCCACTATTACCTCAAGTTTCCCTCATATTGATGAGGATAATGTCATCAACATTCAATTACCATATGACTTTAACAGACTTACAGAACTAGATCTATGGGATGGTAAATTTCATTCTGTTTCATTACACGGGTCTTTGAAATATCTCACATCTAATACTGATAGCATCAGGAAATCTATGGTCTGCATGGCTACTTATATCAAAATCAAAAAAATCAAAATGTCCAAGTCCAATGACATTAAAGACTTTGAAGGTATTGGGAAAGTGGCTTGGGAACTCATTTCTTCTATTTATAATGCTGGATGGGATTCCCTTGTTGCTGACAATCACAAGAACACTTTTAGGCAAAAGATTTCTCATAAGTTCACCCCTCAAGTCAACCTGAAAAAACCTGGTAAGAAATAGGAGACTCCCACTAACAAGCCCACTAGTATTGAAAGATTACTACCTCTGATCCTTGCAAAATCTCCCAAAGAGGTTAATGAAATCTTGAAGTACTTCAAGACTAACAAGCTCTCCATGACAGCCCTAAACCAGGCCAAATCATATACTCAATCGGCTAAGAATGTCAGCAACACTAAGAAAGTATTGAAAATCAAGGCAGCCAACATCAAGAACATCCAAAAGATCATCAAGGGAAACAATAACTCCAAACCTAAGCCACACATCAACATAACCACCAAGGGGCCGTCGCACAAACAAGTCACTGTTCCCATGAGCAATATCAATCTGAAGAATTTCATGAAAGAAAGTGGTGTCTATGTCGCAAACTTGAACAGGGCTCTTAAAAATATTAAATCGGAAGTTACAGTTAACTTTGTTTGCTCTAACGCATTTGGCATTATTGTAGTTACTAACAAAGTCACTAACTCATTGGACTTATAGGCCATCAAACATTATGTTAAAGGTGCCAACTATATCAACTCAAATGAGGTCAGCTCACCAAAACTCTTGTTATGGAACACTTTGGACACTAACATTTTTCTTTTTCCTTTTATCTATTTTTCTTGATTTTATATCTCTTTTCTTTTGAATTTCCTTTTCTTTTTCTTTTTATTAACAATGAAGGGGCACATGACATTGCAGTCACATGACAGGTCACATGATGTGACATCATAGGCCTAGAACATAGTAGAAGAATCTGGAAAATGATGTCAGGGCATATAGTGTACACATAGTGGCCTTGAGTAAGATGTGAGGCAAACATGAGGTAGTAGCATGGACTAACCTATAATAGTATAAATAAGACTCTAATTTAGCAGAAGCTTCTTGTCGAGTTCTCTTGTACTTTTTCCTACTTGATTGCTTAACTGAGAGCTTTACCGCTTGTGTTGTTATTGGACCTTGTATCTAATAGTTGTCACAACAACTCTCTCAATCCAAATCATATTTGAAAATCATCAGTCTTCCATATCTTCAAGAAGACTCCACAAACTCTCTTAACTCGAATGTGGTCGAGAAAATTATCAAGAACAACTATATTTTTAACAACATTATATTAGCATTGAAACCTCATATCATTAAAGTATCTCCAAAATCAGACATGACAATTGTTTGGATAGATATATAGGATGTGCAGAGCAGAAGTAATGCTAGAATGCTCATTAACAGGTACTTTAATGTGAACAACTACATTGCAACTATTTGTGGAGCCAACATGAACCCCAGAGTCTCTCAATGCAAAAACTATTAGAGATGGGAGCATTCAACCTTTTCATGCTGTATTTAAGAAGCTAAATGTATACAATGCAATGGGCCTTACAAATTGGAACACCATTGTCAATTCACATGGTGCTATAAAGCTAATACAAAAATGAATCCTTCACAATTGGAAAACAAAGCAGGACGAACCATGTTCCCACTCTTTCAAGTGCTCAAACTGCCAGGAAGATTATCAAGCAGACTCTAATGTCTGTCCATTTTGAAGACACCGATTCAACTGTAATTGGCATAGCTAAAAATAACAAGAGCTACGTGAGAACAGAAGTAAATCAATTTGCTCAGTTGTGAGCAGTTTATTACTATGATTTATGATAACTTAAAACTTTACTTACAAAATGTTCACAAGAACAGTCTCATAGTCAATACTATTCTAGAGACCCAATTTGTTATGACTTAAGCCCTTAATGCTGGACAGAAGAAGAACCTTGTATAGGGTTTACAAAAGAGAACTTGATAGATAACTCTGTACAGGATTGTCTACCTTATATACAAATACCTAGTGGTCTGTGCAAGCTATTTCTAGCCAACCCTAAATAACCATATATATGCCTTGAGGTTAACATGTGTTTCACATATTGTATGATGTCATCCTTTCATATGTTATATGACTTTGTGACCATGTCATCTGATGTGACCTGCTGTGTGACTATGTGATCTTGTCACTTTAACCCTAACTATAGTCCTAAAAATAGAATAAAAGAAAATAAATTGAAAAGAAAAGTAAAAATAGAAAAAAAAATAAGAAAAATGTTAAGTCTACTTTTTTCATTCTTGACATTACTCTCCCTTCAAGGTTTCTTCTCCAGAGAAACTGACTTCCATTTTCACCAGTTTCTCTCCAACTTCCTCAAACTTTCCATTATCTCATTCATATAATATTTTTGCTGTGAATTTCCCTGGTAACTCTCCTCTCCTGAAGTCTTTCTCCTCTGTTATATCTAATTTTTTTTATCTCCTTACTTCTGCATTCATCCTCCCCTCAAATTCCTCTAATGCTTTCCTTGCATTTCCTAAGTCTTCCTTCCTTTCACAAATATCATGTTTTGCCATAAACACCTTTCATCGCACTAAATACTTGTCTACTCCTCTTATTTTCCTTTTATTCAATATTTTCTCAATCTTCCACTCTTTAACTCCTTTTATTTCTATTGGTTTTTCTTCTTCCTTTTTCTGCCCCTCTACTTGTTCCTTGTATCATACTATTTGGCTGATGTTTACCACTGGATGGATTCTCATTGAGGTTGGCAGTCGTAATTTGACTGCATTAGTGGATACTATGTTCTCAATTTTGTAGGGACCAACATATCGATCTACCAATTTTCTTGCTGGTCTTTCTTTGAACACCAAGTCTTTGGTACTTAGCATTACTCTATCCCTCTTCTTCCAGCTTTCCATTCCTCTCCTTCCACGATTAGTCTGTCTTTTCATCTCCTCCTACACCTTCTTCAGTACTGCTCCTGCTTCCTCATGTACTTTCTTCATCCTTTTTGCAAACTCTGTTGTGCTCTTTACCTTTCTCTTCCTTCTTATATCTCTCCCTATTCTCAATTCTCTTCTATAGTTTGCCATAAAAGGTAAAACCTTAGTTGCTGTATGGATCTTGTTGTTCACTGCAAACTCTGCTGAGGCCAACCACTCTGGCCAATCCTTCTGTTGGTGATCCACAAAGAACCTCAAGTACTGCTCCAACTCTTGGTTCATTTGCTCCATCTGCCCATTCATCTATGGATGGAATGTGGTTAATAACTTTGTTTCTATCCCCAACATTCTGTTCAACTCTTTTGTCAACTCTACTGCAAACTGTGGTCTCCTATCTAACACCACACTTTCTGGTAGTCTATGCAGCTTCCAAACATTGTCTCTAAACAACCTTGCTAATCCCTCTGCTGATGTTTTCTCTGTAGTTGCCACAAAATGCATCATCTCGGACAACCTATCACAGACTACCAGAATTGCATCCTTCCTAGCCACTATTGGTAACTTCATGATGAAGTCCACTATTAGGTGTGTCCAGGATTTCTTTGGCACCTCACTCAGCTTTAACTTCCCTGCTATTTCTTCTGTCCTGTTCTTCATCCATTGGCACATGTCATATCCTTCTATATACCTTGCCACGTCTCTTATCACTCCTGGCCACTAGTAGTTCCTGGTAACTAGCTCTGCCATTTTCCATTATCTTCTGTGTCCTGCTGTTGGTTCATCATGATGTAGCCAGATTACCTTTGCTCTCAACTCTACATCTTTTGGTATATATACTTTTCTCTCCTTCAATACCAGCTCTCCTTCTATCTGCCACTCATTTCCCTATAATTCCCTTACTTTTGCTTTCTTCATCTCTTCTACTACCCTAATTACATCTTCATTCTTACTTTTAGCCCTTTTTATCTTTTCTATTATATCTACTTCTGGTCCTTCTACAACTACTTCCTCTAGTCTACAGAGCCAATTTTCTTTTATTACTATCTGATTTTCATTGTCTCTGTCTATTCCCACCTTCCAGTCCGGTCTCCTACTCAGCCTATCTGTTTTCCCCATTCTCATTCCTAGAATATACTTTAGGATGAAATCAAATCTTGACAGGTAAAGTGCCCATTGGGCTTGTCTGTGGTTCAATTTCTGCACCTTGATAAAGTATTCCAAGTTCTTGTGATCTGTCCAGATCTCAAACTTGAGGCGGGCACCCTCCAGTAAATGCCTCCAGTTTGCTAACCCCCTAATGATTGCCAACATTTCCTTGTCATGAATTTCATAGTTCCTTTCAGTCTTATTCAATGACTTGGAGAGAAATGCCACTGGTCTCCATCTCTCATCCTTGCACTCCATAGATAGTACTCCTCCCATTACATAATCCGATACATCCATCTCCATCCTCATTTTTTTTATCTAAGTCTGGTGCTGCTAACACCGGCTCCATGGTAAACCTTTCCTTCAGCTCCCAAAATACCTTTTCCTGTTTTTCTGTCCAATCCCACTTCTGGTCCTTTTTCATCATGTCATGCAGAGGTCTAGCTATGGATGCAAAACCTTTAATGAATCAGTGGTAATAATTTGCCAGTCCCAAGAACTTCTGAACATCCTTGATACAGTTAGGTGTCGGCCACTCCAGTATTCCCTGTATCTTTTCTTTCTCCATCTTAATCCCCTCTAGTCCTATTATCACTCCTAAAAATCCTATCTCCCATACCTTCCACTTGTATTTCTCTGGCTTTATGTACAAGTTGTTCTTCTCCAGCCTTTTTATGATCTCTGCCACAATTTCATCATGCCCATCCTCTGTCTCTATTCCCACTATAACATTGTCTATGAAGGCCGCTACCTTTCCTGTGTTGATCAAATCTCTCAGCAACTCGTTCATCATTGTTTGGAACGTTGCTGGTGAGTTGGTTAATCCAAAGAACATTACTGTTGGTTTGAAAGACCTCTCTAGTGTAGTGAACGCTGCCTTCCATTCATCTCCCTCCTTTATCCTCACATTGTTGTATCCCCACCTTAGGTCCATCTTTGTGAAGACCTTCTTTGTTCCAATGTTCTCCAGCACATCTGATATAAGAGGAAGGGGGTAGTTATTTTAAATGGTCCACTCATTCAAATACCTATAGTCCTGGACTATTCTCTTCTTTCTGTCTTTTTTTTCCATGAAAAATACTAGCACTGTTTGTGGTGACTTTAACAGGCAGATGTACCCCTTTCTTAGTTGTTCCTTAATAAATTCCCTCACTTCCTCCCTCTCATCCCTCGATAGGGGATAGATCCCTTTCCTTGGCACAAACCCTTCCTTTACTTCTATTACATGATCCCACACCTTTCTTGTTAGCATCCTCTCCAACTGCTTCTTGCTGAACACTTTAATCTACTGGTAGAACTTCTCAGGAACCAGTTTCTTCGCTTTTTCCTCTGACCTTGCTGCTTCTTCTTCTTTATCCCAGATTTCCTATTCTTTTGCTACCTTCTTCACTTCCATTGCCTCCTCCCTTTTCTGTTTCCTTTTCCTATCTTTCTCTTCTCGTTTCTTCCCTGTTTCTTCCTTTGCTTCTTCCTCCTTCTGCTTCTGCCACTCTGACTTCCCCTGTTCCAGTCTCTACTGCTTTCTGTACTCCTCTGGACACCTCGTCATTTTTACCTCTACTGTTTTCCAATTGATTTCTGGGTTGTAGCGCACTAGCTATGGCATCCCTAAAATCACCATCCACTTCTGTCCTCCTATCATGTTGATCTCTGTCCTCTCCCTATGTTATTTGAAGTAAATGTTTACTTCTACTGTATGCTCTATAGGTTCTTCTTTGTTTAGTGACCCATCCACATTTCTCACATTCATTGGTCTCTCCAACTTCTTCCACTTAAATCCTTGCTTTCTGGCAAACTCTGAGCTTATGACTAGTCCAGTTGCCCCACTATCTAACAATGCTTCTACTGTAATTTCTTCTTGTATGTCTATCCTCTCCAGCCTGATTTTTACTGTGACCTCTCTTAACATCTTTCCCTCCACTTTTCTGACTTCTATTTTTCTTTCAGTTCCCTCTGCTTTCAATGTACCTGTATTTATTTCTGTAGCTAATATATTGAATTTGTTGTAAGAATCTAGTCGAGGGACTTTAGATTCTTCTCCCCTTTTAAATTGTCCAATTATTCATAATTTCCCTTGAATCTTCCTCTCTCGTACTCCACTCTTCTTCCCTGCTCTATCTTTTCTCTTCTTCTGTTTCTGCAATGGCAGGCCATGTGCCCAAAACCTCCACAGGCATAGCAGTTCCTCCCTCTGTTTATCTCTATAGCATATGGGTTGTGTTAGGCCAATCCTATTCTTTGCTGCAGCTATATCATCACTACATTCATCCTTTCTACTCCCTCCATTGGAATAGGCACTGTTGTCACCTGCTGAGAAGGCATTTGCCTCATTTGCTATACTAATGGTCATGGCATTGTCTGTCTCTGCTCCTATTGTCTTGGAGCTGTCTCTCTCTGCTCTCTTTATCCCCTTAGTCTTTTCTCTTCTCTTTTACTTTCCCTCTAGTTCCAGTTCAGGGCGATAGCCCTTTCGTACCACTATTCCATGGTCCCTGGCTGGTACTTTGTCTCTATCAACTTTCTCCTGATTGCCCCATTCATCCCTCATTTAAATTCTTCTATAAGTGGATGTCCCTCATATCCACTCCCCCTTGCTGCCCTTCTTAATTCTTGTACAAATTCCTCCATTGTCTTATTCCCTTATTCCAGCCTTCATAGTTTTGCCACTTTCACTGATTTTTCATCTCCTCCTCTGAACTCTCTCTTTATGTTCATCAAGAACTCCCCCACTGTCTCATATTCTAATAGTCCTCCCTCCAGATATCTGCTGAGCTTCCTTGCACATATAACAGCATCCATTGGATTTGTTCCTCCACTGCTACTACTCTCATCTTCATGCATATGTACAGCTTGTATACTGTAATAAATCTGGCTACCTTTCCAGAACTCCCATCGAACTCCTGCAGCCTTGCTACTTCTACTTGCATATTGGGTCATGCAAATGCTGCTGCCCCTTCTGCTCCTCCTAATCTGGCCTGGGCTATTATTGCTTGCAGCACTGCTAGCTGCTCCTGTTGTTGTTGTACCACCTGTTTGAGGTTGATGTCATGTCGACTCATGGTGTATGGTGGCGGTGGTGATGGTGTGTTTGGTGGTGATAATGATGCAGGTGGCAGGGTTGGGAATGGTAACTACTCTTGAGCTGAAAGAACCAATCCTGCGCTAGACTCGGTTTCCAACTCATACTCCATTTGTGAAATCTCTGTAGGTGATAGCAAGCCCTTTTCTTGTCCTACCTACACCATCTACTAACTACCTGACTACTAACTACTGCCCTAGTTGAACTGTACGTGATTTCATCTTAAGAAAAACGTTCTACTCTAGACAAGATCTTTACTGATGCTTGTCGTTCCTCTGTATGTACAGGCTACAAGAGAGCTGTTATGATCTAAGGTCCTTAGAGTGGGACCAAAGAACAACTCTCATATTAAGTAACACAAGAGAACTCAATGGAGAACTCTATACAGGATAGTCTATCTTTATATACTGAATCCTCAGGAGCTATGCTAGCTATTTCTAACCTACCCTAAACAACCATATGTTAGCTATGAGGTTCTCATGTAGTATGACATTATCTTTTTAGAATTTTTCCCATGTCACCTAACTCATACCACCTCTACTCCTAATCCTACATGCTAAAAATAGAACAAAATAAAAGTAAATAGGGAAGTAAATAGGAAGGAAAATAAAAAGAGAAAAAGAGATGAAAAGAAGCTAAGTTCACTTCCTGTAATCCTGACATTACCCCCCCTTCAAGGTTTCTCCTTCAGAGAAACTGCTTTCCATCTTTTTCAATTCCTTTCCAACTTCTTCAAGTATTCCTCCTCAAATTTTCCATTGTCTCACCTATACAACATCTTTGCCATAAACTTCCCTGGTAACTCTCCCCTCCTACAGTTTCGTTCCTCTGCTCTATGTATTTTCTTTTGTCTTCTTACTTCTGCATCTACTCTCCCTTTGAATTCTTCTAGTACTTCTTTTGCATTTCCTAGGTCCTCCCTTCTTTTCCAAGTATTATGCTCCGCAGTAAATCCCTTCCAATGTACCAAGTACTTCTCTACTCCTCTTATTTTTTTCCTATTTAGTATTTTTTCTACTTCCCATTCTTTGACTCCTTCCACTTCTATTGGTTTTTCTTCCTCCTTTTTCTGTTCCTCTACTTGCTCCTTATACCATACTATCCGGCTGACATTTACTACCAGATGGATCCTCATAGAGGCTGGCAGTTGTAACTTGACTGCATTGGTAGATACTACCTCCTCAATGGTGTATGGGCCCACATAGCAATCTACTAACTTCTTCACTGGTCTTTCTTTAAACACTAGGTCCTTCATGCTCAACATAACTCTATTCCCCTTCTTCCAATTCTCTGTTTCTTTCCTCCCTTTATTTGCTTACCTCTTCATATCCTCCTGTACCTTCTTCAATGCTGCTCTCGCTTCCTCATGTACTATTTTTATTCTTTCCATGAACTCTGTTGCCTTTTCCACTTTTCCTCTTTTTCTAATGTCTCCTCCCATTCTCATTTCTCTTTCGTAATTTGCCATGAAAGGTGAAACTTTAGTTGCTGTGTGAACCTTGTTGTTCACTGCAAACTCAGCTGATGCCAACTATTCCAGCCAGTCCTTCTGCCTATGCTCTACAAAGAATCACAAGTATTGCTCTAACTCTTGATTCATTTGTTCTGTTTGTCCATCCATTTGTGGGTGGAACGCTGTTGATAACCTCATCTCTATTCCCAACATCCTATTTAGTTCCTTTGTCAATTCTGCTGTGAATTGAGGTCCCCTATCCGATATTGTGCTTTCTGGTAACCTATGCAACTTCTACACATTATCCCTAAATAGCCTTGCTAACCCTTCCATCGATGTTTCTTCTGTTGTTGCCACAAAATACATTATTTTGGACAACCTATTGCAGACTACTAGGATAGTGTCTTTCCCCACTACCACCGGTAACTTCATAATGAAGTCTACTGTTAAGTGGGTTCACAGTTTTTCCAGTACTTCACTCAACTTCAACTTTCCTGCCAATTCTTCCATTCTATTTTTCATTCTTTGGCATAGATTACACCCTTCTACATATCTTCTCACATCTCTCATTACTCCCAGCCACCAGTAACTCCTCATCACTAACTTCACCATCTTCCATCATTCTCCATGTCCTGCTGCCAGTATATCATGATGTAGCCGGATTACTTCTGCCCTTAACTCCTCATTCTTTGGCACATACACCTTTCCTTCTTTTAGCACTAATTCTCCTTCTATTTTCCACTCCTTCCCTCGTAGCTCCTTTACCTTTACTTTCTTCATATCCTCTACTATTTTAACTACCTCTTCGTCCTTACTTCTAGCTTTTTTTATTTTTTCTAACAGTTCTACTTCTGGTCCTTCTATTACTACTTCCTGTAAATTATGAACCCAATTGTCTTTAATAAATATTTGGTTCTCATTGTCCCTATCTACTCCTACTTTCCAGTCCAATCTTCCACTAAGTCCATCTGCTTTCCTCATCCTTGTCCCTGGTACATATTTTAAAGTAAAGTCAAATTGGGACAAATACAGGGCCCATCGGACTTGTCTCCTATTCAACTTCTGCACTTTCATAAAGTATTCCAAATTTTTATGATCTGTCCAGATCTCAAATTTGAACTGCGCTCCTTCTAACAAGTGTCTCCAAGCTTCCAACCCCCTAATAATTGCCAACATCTCCTTATCATGAATTTCATAATTCCTCTCCATTTCATTCAATGATTTGAAAAGGAATGCCACTGGTCTCCATAATTTATCCTCACACTCTATTGACAATACTCTCCTAGTTGCATAATCAGACACATCTACCTCCATCTGCATTTTCTTGTCTAGGTTGGGTGCCACTAGCACCGGTTCTTCTGTAAACCTTTTCTTTAACTCTCCAAATGCTCTTTCCTGCTTCTCTGTCCATTCCCACTTCTTATCCTTCTTCACCATATCATGCAGCAGCTTAGCTATTAATACAAAACCCTTAATGAATTGGTGATAGTAATTGGCCAATCCTAAGAATTTCTGCACATCTTTGACACACTTTGGTGTCAGCCACTCCAACACTCCTTTCACCTTTTCCTCTTCTATCTTAATCCCTTCCGGCCCTATTATTACCCCCAAGAATCCTACCTCCCTAACCTTCCACTTACATTTCTCTGATTTTACATACAAATCATTCTCTTCCATCCTCTTAATTACCTCTGCTACTAACTAATCATGTCCTTCTTCCATCTCCATTCCTATCATAACATCATCTATAAATGCCGCCACCTTCCCAGTATTAATCAAGTCTCTTAGCAACTCGTTTATCATTACTTGGAACATTGCTAGCAAGTTGGTCAACCCAAAGAACATTACTGTAGGTTCAAAGAATCCTTCTAGTGTGGCAAATGCTGCCTTCCACTTACCTCCCTCCTTTATCCTCATGTTGTTATATCCCCACCTAAGGTCCATTTTGATAAAGACCCTCTTTGTCCCCATGTTTTCCAAGACATCTGATATCAAGGGTAGTGGGTAGTTATTCTTGATAGTCCACTCATTCAAATATCGGTAATCTTGCACCATCCACTTCTTCCCATCCTTTTTTCCTACAAAAAATACTGGTGCCATCTGTGGTGATTTGGATGGTCAGATATACCCCTTCCTTAACTGCTCTTAAACAAACTCCCTTACTTCCTCTCTTTCTTTCCTTGACAATGGATACACTTTCTCTTTCCTTGGTACAAACCCTTCTTTTGTCTCTATTGCATGGTCCCATATTTTTCTCATCAGCATTCTCTCTGACTGTTTCTTACCAAATACCTTGATTCATCGGTGAAATTCTTTAGGCACCAATTTCTTCGCTTTCTTCTCCAATTTTGCTACTTCTTCCTCTTCATCCTATATCTCCCATTCCTCTGCCACCTTTTTTACCTCCATCATCTTCCTCTTTTTTTGTTTCTTCTTCTTATCCCTCTCCTCTCTCTTCCTTTCTGCTTCTTCCTTTGCTTCTTCTTCCTTCTGCTTTTCCCACCCCGACTTTCCTTGCACCAGTCTCCACTGCTTCCCACACTCCTCTGGGCACCTCATCATCTTCACTTCTCCTGTTCTCCAATCAATCTCAGGATTATGTCGTACTAGCCATGGTATTCCCAAGATCACCATCTACTTCTGACCTCCAATTACATCAATCTCTGTTCTCTCTCTATGGCTCTGGTAGTAGATGTTAACTTCCACCGTATACTCTATGGGTCCTTCTTTATTCAGCAACCTATCTACATTTCTTACATTCATTGGTCTCTCTAGCCTCTTCAACTTAAAACCTTGCTTCTTAGCAAACTCTGAGCTTATAACTAGCCCTGTTGCTCCACTATCCAACCTTGTTCCTTTCTTACTTCCTTCTAATTCAAATGTACCAGCATTTATTTCTGTAGCTAATACACTAAACCTATTATAAGAATCTAGTCAAGGGACTCTAGATTCTCCTTCTCTTTTAAACTGTTCAAATGTTTGTAATTTCCCTCGAACACCACCCTTCTTCATTCTGCTATCCTTCCCCTATTTCTACAGTGGTGGGCCATATGCCCAAATCCTCTACAGGCATAACAGTTTCTTCCTCTATCTACCTCCATTGCATAGGGATCCCTTCTAGGAGGTACTCCCATCCCCTATCCTGGTCCCCTCACCATTACCATATTCGTTCTCTCTACTCCTTCCATAGGAGCAGGCCTTGTTGTTACCTGCTGAGAGGACATTTGCCTCCTCTACCATGCTAATATTCATGGCAATATTTGTCTCTACTCTAGCTTAGAAGCTTCTCCTGTCTGTTCCCTCCTTCCTTTCAGCCTTTCCTCCTCTCTCCTGCTCTCTCTCTAGTTTTTATCAAAGGCCATTGCCCTTCTATACCATTGTTCTATGGAGCCAGTTTGATTTTTGGCTTCCATCAACTTCCTCCTAATTACCCTATTCATTCTCCTCTTGACTTCTTCCACTAGCGGTCTTCCCTTGTACCTACTTCCTCTTGCTGCTCTCTTAAATTCCTGAACAAACTCCTTCATTGTCCTTTCTCCCTGTTCTAACTTTCTCAACTCTACTGCTTTTACTGCTTCCTCTTCACCTCCACCAAACTCTCTATTTATCTCTGCTAGAAATTCCCCCACCATCTCGAATTCTAACTCTCCTGCCTCCAATTCTTCCAACACATTCTCTTTCCATATGTCTACCGCCCCTTCCTGTACATAAAACAACACCCACTGGATCTGTTCCTCTATAAGTACCCCCCTCATCTTTGCTTTGCCATATAGTTTACATGCTGTTACAAATCCCGAGACCTTTGATGGGGTCCTATCAAATACCTGGGGTTTTGCTACCTCCAGACCTGTTGCCTCTCCCCCTGCTCTTCCTGCTACTTGCTTGGATAATATCGTAATTTGTTCTTGTAACTGTCTTATGATGGTGGGATAGTCCAGTTGCTGGCTCATTTCATACAGTGGTGGTGGTAGTGAGAATAATGATGATGGTGTAAGAGGTGGCGGAGTAGGCAATGATTGTGTCGAAAGGGCTGATCTTGCATTGAACTCAGTTTCCGACTCGTTTTCCAAAACAGAAGAAATTCTCGGTAGATAGTAACAGGTATTCTTCTTATCCTGCCTACACCATCTACTAACTACTTCAACCAACTACTGTCTTACAGAAAGGTATATGATTTTGTCCTAAGAAGGATGTTCTACTCTAAGCAGGATTTTTAAGAACACCTGCTATTCCTCTGCATAGATAGACTACAAGGGGGTCTATAGTATAAGGTTGATATGGAGAAAAGGTAAGGAACACGTCCACACAAGGTGATATGTCTGAAGTGTACCAGTGAGCTTTGATACAAACAAACAGCTAGGCTTTCTCTGTCTAACTAATGCTTCTCTTAAGCCTAGGGTCCAGTTAATCTTCTTGACTAAAGGGCGGTATTGCCCTTTGGTCAAGGATGATAAGAGAATAAAAGGGATAAGAGAGTCTTGTACTGGACAGTCTCCAAGAAATGGAAATTGAGTTCTAATGTTATGATCTAAGGTCCTTAGAGTAGGACTGAAGAACAACTCTTATATTGAGTAACACAAGAGAACTCAATGGAGAACTCTGTACAGAATAGTCTATCTTTATATACTGAATCCTCAAGGGCTGTGCTAGCTATTTCTAACCTACCCTAAACAATCATATGTTAGCTATGAGGTTCTCATGTAGTATGACATCATCTTTTTAGAATTTTTCCCATGTCACCTAACTCATACCACCTCTACTCCTAATCCTACATGCTAAAAATAGAACAAAAGAAAAGTAAATAGGGAGAAAAATAGAAAGAGAAAAAGAGATGAAAAAAAGCTAAGTCCACTTCCTGCAATTCTGACAGGAGCACTGCAACACAAGGCTTCTACTACAAAAGAACTATTTAACATGTCCACACAAGGTAATACGTCTACCTGCACCAGTGGGCTTTGGTACAACTAAATAGCTAGACTTTCTCTGCCTAACTAGCACTTCTCTTAAGCCTAGGGTCCAGCTATTCTTTTTGACTAAAGGATAGTGTTGCTCTTTGGTTGAGGATGATAAAAGAGTGAGGCTTGTTGAGAGGGTCCTGTGCTGGACAGTCTCAGAAGAAGGGTATCAAGTTCTAATATTACAACTTAAGCCCTTAGTACTGGACAGAAGAAGAACCTTGTATAGGGTTTACACAAAAGAACTCAATAGAGAACTCTATACAGAATTGTCTACCTTATATACAAATACCTAGTGTTCAGTGCAAGCTATTTCTAGCCTACCCTAAATAACCATATGTATGCCTTGAGGTTAACACATGTTTCACATGTTATATGATATCATCCTTCTAGAACCTTCTACATCCTTCCATGTGTTATGTGACTTTGTGACCATGTCATCTGATGTGACCTGCTGTGTGACAGCGTGATTTAGTCACTCTAACCCTAACCCTAGTCCTAAAAATAGAATAAAGGGAAATAAATTGAAACAAAAAGTAAAAATGGAAAAAGAAAATAAGAAAATGTTAAGTCTACTTCTTTCGTTCTTGACATTACTCCCAAACAGAAACTTTGCTTGAAATCTACACTCATCGATATGGATAATAGCTGTAACAAACTTTTCCCCTCCTTTTCAGTTTTCAATGACAAGGAATTCAGTCCAGAAAGTCATCTTATTGATTCTTTTTCAGATCAATTTTCTTTCCATCCACATTCTTTGAATATCAAAAAGCACATCAAAAACTTGGATAATATTGTATTTAGAGCATCATCAAACCCTTCTTTTTCCATTGTCATATTTGATGCCAGTATTAAAAACCATGTAGCTATGTCAATCTTATACATTCATTCATATAACAGACCTGTCATCAAGACAATTTACAAAGTAGTCAACATTACAACTACTAAAGCTGAATTGTTTGCCATTTGGTGTGGTATTAACCAAGCAGTTGGTATTACTAACATCAATCATATAGTTGTTATTATAGATTTCCTCCATACTGCCAAAAGGATTTTTGATTCTTTGTTGCACCTATACCAAATTTATTCTACAGCAATTTCTCATGAACTTAGAGACTTCTTAAAAGATGCCAATAATTGCATTGAGTTCTGGAACTGCCCCAGCAAACAGAAGTGGCCACTATATGCTTTAGTAAACAAAGACTCCAAGAGTTTCGACTCCATTCCTATTTTCCCATACAAATCTTCTTAGGACTTCTGTAAAAAGAAAGAATGCAATTCCGTCCTCTTGCAGTGGAGAATGTTGTTCCAAGTGGCAGATCTTAAGAGAAGAAATTTTCTGGAATTACTAGATGATAATCTCAACCCTATTGAACTATCAAATATCAAAGGTGGTCCTTGGTTGCAACAATTTGGTCACTCTAACTCATTGTGCACTAGAGCCACTATAGCTATTGTCAATCATACACCTATTGGTGAATATTGTTTGAGATTCTTTCCTAGGAAGGACTTCTTTTGTCTATGTGGCATATATCCAATTGAAACCAGAAGACATATCTTACACAAATGTAAGAGGTTCAACAAATATTGGAACCCTAGAAGGGATACCATTGCTCATTTTGCATTATTTCTCCAATTTAACTCTAGTACTTTTTCTTTTAGTTAGGTTACTACTTATCTGTATTGCATTTAGTGTTACAATTGATACCTCATGAATACAGCATGGAGTAGAGCAGAGGGTAATGACAACATGATCGGCTGTGCCATAGGAAGTCTCAGTCAGTGTCTCATGTAGTAGATGCTATATCTTTACTCTCTCTTCATGTATCATGATTTCTTTTCCTCATGTACAATGGACAATCTCCTCATACCTGAACATATATATAGCATAGATATTATCCTGTATCTTTATGCTTTACCACTTATTCTATCCCTGTTCTCACCTCAAGTCTTTGCCTAAGTGCAACCTGAACTCTAAGAGTAAAGGTCATAACATTTAGCATTACAATATTTTTATGGTTCTCTTTGATTTCTTTTCTCTTGTTCTTTTCTTTTCAATTTCTCCTTTTCTTTCTTCATATTGTCTCAGTCTGCATGTATGTAGTTATAAAGTAGCTACCACAGTCTGCTCTCATGCTTCATGTAATAAATTGCTGATTTAAAAAAAAAGAAAAAAAGAGGCACATGACTGAGGTTACATGATGTGAAGTCATAGGCCTAGACTTTGGGATAAAGAACTAGAAGAATAACATCAGGGCACATGTATATGGCATGGTGTTCTTATGGAAGACATGAGGTTGATACATAGACTACATATGGACATTAGGATAGGGCTATTTATCATTAACACAGACCATGGGGACTTTGTATAAATAGTATAGGAATATATCAAAAACTCCTTGTTGAGTTCTCTTGTGATTCCCACTTGATATTCTACTGAGAGATTTACTTGTCATGCTACTATTAGTCTTTGTGATTAGTAGTTGCCACAACACTATGATTCTGAGTGCTTATTATCACTCTAGATCCCTGCTACTCATTTCAACAAATAAGATGGCAGTTAGTAAACTTAATAGTTGTCATATTATTTCATTCAAGATAGCACTTGGAAATGATTTTAAGATCATTGATATAGAAGAGTTAAGTATATGCTCAGCATTCTCATTACTAGAGATCATACTAGATGAGTCATCCATCTTAGTCAATTTGCTTACATACAGCAGATTCCTGCATGTTTTGACATTACTTGCTGTTAAAAATAATTTCTCTATATCATAATCCCCAAATTCTAAAGCTAAGAAGAGAGTATATAAAAACTATGCAGGGGAGATTCACTATCTTTCTCTTATTAGTTCTTTATTATTCACTACTCAAACCTAACCTGATATACAATCTGCTGTTAGTCTCATTGCTCAGTTTGGGAGCAATCCTAGCATTGCTCATTTAAAGGCTGCCAAGCATATTCTTTGCTATTTCAAGGATACAATCAATTTTGGGTTAGTAAGAGAGCAGTGGCTTTGATTTGGTTGGATAGACTGATTCAGACTGGGCTCAAGACCCAGATGATCATAGATCTGTTGGTAGCTTTGTATTTGATGTGAGTGAAGGTTCTATTACCTGGTCATCAAAGAAACAGTCTACAGTTACAACTTCATCTGTCAAAGCAAAATGGATCACATCAACTAATACTACTAAGAAGGTTATTTGGCTTCATACTCTTCTCCAAGAACTTGACTTTCCCTAGGCAACTGCAATTATAATTCATGCTGACAATT
>JAJOHK020000771.1:0-19880 GCA_022457215.2 Leucocoprinus gongylophorus
TATGATCTTTAGTGTTGTAGCAACTACTCACCAGAACGGCACTCATGATCCACTTACTTCAGTAAAGCTCACAGTTGACCATCTTGCAGTAGGGATTACAAGAGAACTTGACAAGGAGCCCTCACTGTATTGCTCCTCTATATATATACATTACTCATAGTCTATGCTACAACAATATCTACCTGCCCTTATGTCCTATTACTCATCCACCATAAGGCTACCATGCCATATATATGTGTCCTGACATTATACTCTTAATCTCCATTGTACATGCATGTACCATGTGTACACCATGAGGAACCATTGTTCCTTGACATCACTCCTAACCCTAGCTCTCTATCTAGACTCCTCTCAATCCTTCTAGATCTTAAGTTCTTCCAGACTGCTCTAGACTATTCCAGCCTCTGTTACATGACTTCCAGGTCATGTGCTCTTCCTCTATTATAGACTAATAATTATTACTATCTATCTATGTCCAGCTAACCCTAACTCTAGCCAAAGTCTGTCCACACTTTTGTCTTATAACATTTAAGGCAGGAGGTGCAGTAGACACACTATTGTAGCATGGACCACTTGTAGATAGTATATATAGGGTAGCAATACAGTAGGGACTTCTTGTTGAGTTCTCTTGTAATTCCCACTTGATATTTTACTAAGAGATTTACTGCCTGTCCAATCATTTGTCATCACAATAAGTAGTTGCCACAACAAATAAACTCTTCATTAATAGTAATATTAACTGTTAAAGAAGCATGATCCAAAGAACTTTATAAGTCTGGAAGAATAGAATGATTGTTGAATTCAAATGAATTAGCTTGAAGGAACATAAGATCAATCACTGAATTAGAGTCATTAGAGTTATCAGCATATCAAGTAGAAACTTGGATGATGAGTGTGAAAAGGCTTAGATTGAAAGAATCCACAATTTCCATAAGAATGTCAGAGTAGATAGAATGATAGGAATATAATAGATCTTAATCATTATCCCTAATATTAAAATCCTCTGTCACAATGAGAACATTATTTAGATTTGTCTTAATAACCTTTAGATATTTTAAAGCAGATTGCTGTTTATCAGAATAAATATTAATGATGAAACAAATAATGCTATTATTAAAGAACAAAATGAGATTAATGTCCTTGTGGTTTATAATATCTTTTCTGAGTGAAAATTGTAGTTGGATGAGTCAAACATTAATGTATATTAAGACTTTTGAATATTCATTATTGTTGATAGAATATCTTAAAAACATTATTCACAAAGGATGATTTGAGGTACTAACAATTATTTCTCCTTCAGATGTTGAACTAGGGATAGTACAAATAAAAGACTAAGGAGGTTTTTGAATGAAGATAACATTGAATTTTTTGTTTTCTAATAAGATATTAGTGAGATATTTGTTCTTTTGAAAATTCTGTAAAAGGATTTTAGATTTTCAATAATTATCTACTTACCTCACTCATAACTAAACAGATTGACTTGCCTCTGTTTTTATGCTACTCCTGATATTTCTTTGAATGCTATATTTTTGTTGAACTAATATTTTCAGAAAGGATATGTATCATCATTGGCTTGGTATTCATCTTTACAATTGATACATTTGAACATATACAGGCAAGACTCTCCTTTCTTGGTTTCAAGTCTAGGTGGATTAGTTTTGAAGTTTGCCTTACAATACTATGCCATTTCCTTATGATGTTCAACTTTGTGAGGACCATTGCATTTGACATATTTAGAACCATGAGCATAATACACAAAAGTCATGTGCTTTCATTTTCAGCATTTTTACATTGTAAGATACTAGAGTTTATGTTTATGCTATAAATTATTGTAATATGGCTACCAATGTTGAAACATCTGTTGATAAGATTCTTAGCTTTGAAATTACTTTGAGAATTCCATATAGCAACCAAAATAACAGCTATATCAGATTTGGGAGAAGCTTTGATAATATATGGGTAAGAAGCAAGAATAATATTATTGAAGATATAGGTTATTTGAATAAAATTTTCAACTATATCAGAAGAAATGGGGACATTAGTATCTTTGTATAATATGGGATATCCAAGATCTTAAGACATGATTTGGACTGTAGTAGTCTTGGACTTATTACTTTATTAGAGTCTACAACATTAATATTCTTGATGTATTGCTTAATTGTGTTAAGATTGGATATTGCTGCTATTTTGTCAGTGATTATGACTAATCCTCTATTATCTACTTGGATAAAGTTAGCCATAATGTCTAACTTAATGTCCTTTAATAATCTGTTGATATTAGCTACATACTTATTTAATATAGTCATGACTCTCTCAGAGTTAGATGAGCTCATTAGAAGGATAATCTGCTTCCTTGAAGGGCCTTTTGTCAGAGTTGAAGATGATAAAATTTATTTATTTATTTTCATTTTGAAATCTAAGAGTTTGAGTTTAGTATAATATTACAGGTCACAGTCACAAATCTGTTGGTTGGAAATAAAGAAAGAGGAGCCATGTTCTCATTCTTTCAAGTGCTCAAACTGTCAAGGAGATCACCAAGTGGATTCCAACCAATGTCTGTTTTGGAGACATAGGTTTAATAGGGAGTAGTAGCAAAGAAAATATGCTGAGATCCATGAAAACAGATCCAAGTCGATTTATTCTGGGGTGAATGGCGAACCTCAACTATGATTGTGAAAAACCTCAAAATTCTTTTGCAAGATGTTTGCAAAAACTCCTTAATTATCAACACTCTTCTCAAGACCCAAAACCAGTTCGACATCATATTAATCCAAGAACCTCCTTGGTCTGAAATTCATAAAATTCCCAGTTCTTCTGATTGTGAAGGAGAACCTCTTATGGGAACTAACCATCATCCTAACTGGATTTTGTTTGCCAGAATTCCATCAGAAAGGTCGGACTTGCCCAGAGTCATCGTATACATTAACATTTACCTTTCTTCTCTATGCTTTCTACTTCGCAAAGACATTATTAATCACAGGGATATCAGCCTCATTTCCTTCTTCAATAATAACATTTGTTATTATATTATGAATGTCTACTCTGACTCTTCTCATTCAGCCTTGAAGTATCTTAAGGATACTGAGGTTAACATCGACAATGTTCTTCTTATGACAGGTGACTTTAATATTAGAGACAGTTTATGGGATTTGTTTTTTCCATTCCATTCTTCCATTAGCAACGATTTAATTATTATAGCTGATTCATTCAACCTTACTTTGTCAACTCCAACTATTCCTTGTCTGACTAGGTATTCTGACATGGCAGGAGAGTCAAATTCAGTGATTGACCTCATGTTTCTTTGCTATGGGTCATTCAAACTCAATCACTATTCTATTCACCCCGAAAATCATTTGTCGTCTGACCATGCACCCCTTTCCATTGATATTCCTATTTTTGAAGAAGTCATCCACACTTCAAAATTTTCGATTCCTCCAAATAGCGACCAGGAAACTGCCTTTATTGAAGAAATCATCTCGAACTTCAAGAATTTGGACATGTCTGACATTGGTGACACAGAAAAATTGGAATGCATAGTCAACCAGCTTGGGGTAATTATTGACCAAGCTTGGATGAAAAATGCCAAGAAATCGAGATTTTCCAAACATTCTAAGCAATAGTGGACGGATGAATACAGCCATTCTCTCAATAACTATAGAATGACAAGAAGTCTCAAAAACTGGAAGAACTTCAAGAAGGTAGTTAAGAACATCAAGAGAACCTTCTTTGACATGAAAATCCAAGAAGTTGCTAACAAAAGTCATGGTCCTTGGGAATTAATAAATTGGATTAGCAGGTGCAAACTCCCAGCTATTAAAGCCATCAAATATGATGGTCACCCATGCTTATCCCCAGAAAGTCTATGGGATGCTCTCTATAGCATATTCAACACCACTCTTAATTGTCAGGTTGATCTCAACATCCTTAGTGAGATTGATTGCAAACCCACTTTGCAATGGTACCCTTTCTCCAAGGAAGAATTCAAACAAGTGATCAGTAAGTGCAACGGCTTGTCAGCACCTGGACCCAACAAATTAATGTGGTGTTATCTGAAGTCCATTGTCAACCAAGATGATTACCTTATCAACATCATCAACATTGCCAATTCATGCTTTAATCTAGGACACTGGCCAAATTATTTCAAGTATTCATCTACAATAATCATACCTAAACCCAACAAGACATTGTACAACCAACCAAAAGCATTTCGGCCCATTTTCCTCCTGAATACCCTAGGGAAACTCATTGAAAAAGTTATCGCAGAGAGACTTCAATTCACAGTTGCAAGTAACAATTTTATCCATCTGAGCCAATTAGGTGGATTAAAATTCAAGTCCACCATGGATGCCGGTGTAGCTCTCACTCACATTGTTTGGTCAGAATGGGTCAAAGGCAAAACAACAAGCACTCTTGCATTTGACATATCACAATTCTCTCCTTTCCTTAATCACCGACTTCTCACTCTCATTCTTGAGAAGGCAGGTCTCGAGTCCAAAGTCTCCTCTTTCTTTGCAAACTACTTAGTCAGGAAGAAAACAAATTACATTTGGAATGACTTACAGTCTCCTGTTTTCGAAGTCAATGTTGGAGTAGGCCAAGGGTCTGCTCTTTCTCCCATTCTATCAGCTTTATATCTCACTCTGTTTTTATATATTCTTGAAAAATGTCTTAAAAATCTAAAAATTCCTATTTCTACTCTTTTGTTTGTGGATGATAGTCTCATTATTGCACAGAACAAATCATTAGACATTTCTAACTCTCATCTTTTTTGTAGTTATAATGTTCTTTCAAAGCTTCTTGACAATTTTGGTCTTGTCATCGAACATGCAAAAACTGAAATTTTCCATTTCAATAGATCACATGGAATCTTCAATCCTCCACCTCTAGATCTTTTGCTGATTGGGGGTTCCACTTTATGTTCTAAGGATACCTGGAAGTATCTAGGCTTCATCTTTGACCGAAAACTAATATTTCATCAACATATTGATCATTATTTGAACAAAGCGATATCTATGGTCAAATGTATGAAGCTACTGGGAAATTTGTCTTGAGGAATCAACCCCTTACAAAAATGCCAATTGTATCGATGCTGCGTTCTTCCTATAGCATTATACAGTTTTCAACTCTGGTTTTACAACAAAGCTCCTATGTTATACCACATGAAAATCTTGGACAAAATGCAAAGAAGAGCTGCTATTTCGATTTTAGGGGCATTCAAAACCTCGCCTACAGAAGGAATTGAAGCAATTACTGAAATTATACCTATTAAATTCCACCTTCAAAAACTCACTAGAAGATCTCAAATTTGTCCTCTCAAGCTTCCTACCAATTACATCATCAGAGACCTAATGGATGATGCACCCAATCTGCTCAAAAAACCAAACCCTCACACTATCAGCTCCCTTACGAACCAACAAAAGAACATTGCCAAAGGCCATATTATCAATTCATGCAATAAGGCCTATGGTATTTTCCCATCATTCTCTCCCCTTAGCCGAGAATTTACTCCTGGTTTTTGTCTAACTGACAATTTTTCTTTTAATTTAGTTAATAAAAAAGAAAAAGATAAAATTCACATTCAGGAACTTGATGAAATGATTCTTCGAATCTCTTCCTTCCCATCCACAGCCTTCATCGTAACAGATGCTAGCATCAAAAATAATATCGCTACATCTATATCACACATATACTCAGCCAATCATCCTCTCATCAAAATGGTTCATCATACAGCATTTGTAACAAGCATGGAAGCAGAATTATTCACTATTAGATGCAGCATCAATCAAGCCTACATTAAAGAAAACATGTCAAAAATCATCATCATCACCAATTCCATCCATGCTGCGAAGAAAATATTTGACAACAAATCACATCCATTCCAAACTCACACCATGGCCATTCTTAGCAAATTGCAACATTTCTTTAACAAAAACCATGAAAATTCCATTGAATTTTGGGAATGCCCTAGTTGCCTCAAATGAAGATTTCATAAGGATGTCGACAAAGATTCTAAGTCATTCAATCCAACTCCCTCCTACCCGTGCAAAATATCTTGGGATTATTGCAAGAAGTCTAATAGCAACAACATTATCAACCAATGGAAAATAACCTTTCAAGCATCAGATGGAAAAGAAAAGCATTTCCTTGACTTATTAGACGACAATTTCGACACTATCAAACCTGCATATACCAAAGGAGGACTGTGGCTACAAGTCTTTGGCCACTCCAATTCACTATGTGCTCAAGCTATGAGAGCTGTCACCAACCATGCTCCTATTGGAGAATATCAGTTAAGATTCTTCCCCAACAAGGACTTCAAATGTCCTTGCTCTTATCCTATTGAATTGAGGAGGCACATTCTTCACGAGTGTAGGAGATTTAACAGATATTGGAATCCAAGAAGAGATTCTTTGAACAATTTCACTATGTTCTTGATACTAATCCTAATGCTTTCACATTTACAGACAGTTAATGTATTTTGCCAAGTAGAACTTGGTTTTGTAGTTTCCTTTCTCTTTGTCATTGATTAGTTTCTTTTTTTTCTTTTTCTTTTCTTTTTCCCTTTCTTTTTCAGTCTTCATCCTCATGTTAGTTTGCTTTTATTGTACGTAGTTACAAAGTAGCTACCATGGTTTGCCATCGCATGCCGTGTAATAAATTGTTGATTCAAAAAAAAAAAAGTCACAAATCTGTTATATGGTATGACATAGTATCACACATCAGTCACAGTCACACTATTACACAATCATATGTCATAAGAGAAGATAGTAAAAGGTTCTGGAAGAATAATATTACACAATATATTATACATATATTAACCTTAAGACAAATACCTGGTTATTTAGGGTAGGTTAAAGTAGTAGTAGCACAGACTATAGGGTTTTAGTATATAAGGTAGACAATCTTGTACAGAGTTCTCTATTAAGTTCTCTTGTGATTAACCTAATCCAAGATTTACTCTTTTGGCTTTAACCCTAAGTCCTAAAGATATAACAAGATCTCAAACTTGTCATGTTGCAAGGTATTTCTTAAGGAGTGTCTCTACTTCTTTTATATCTAGGAATGTTACTCCTGAGGCTGTAGCTTTATCTTTTTCAGGAGAAACTGAGGAGGAGAATATGAGTTTAGACCCTAAGACATCTACTTCAAGAGTGACTATAAGCAGACTCTCTTCCAGGAAAGTACTTTCTCTTAAGCTTCCTGCTGCTTTTCCTGCATCAATTCTTAAGGAAACAGATTTACTATAAGCTGGAATAACTAAATATCTGCCAAGGAGAGCAAAAACTTGGTTTCTGGAGAAGAAAATGCCTCTAAAAGTACTTAAAGATTCCAAGCTCCTATGTTTAGATCATACAACCTGATTCATAGATCAGCTAAGTTATCCTTCCAATTGGTAAATAGAAACCTCACTCATGATACTGAGCTGTGGAATGATGGCTACTATATATTGTCACTGTCTAATTACTCTAGATATCTAGAGACTAATGTTAAGATACTCTCTTTATCTTTTGAGTATCTTACATACTTTATCAAAAAGTGCTCTCTTGGAGGACAATCTGTTAACTAATTCTCTACTATCTTGGGAGTTGGATCTTATATCTTTAATCTTCTCCAGGCAATTTCTAAAGCTAAGTAAGACTACTTTAAAGTCTTACCTTAATCTAATACTCCTACTCTTGTGGAAGCTGTAAGAATTATTTATGGTCCTGATCTTGTTCCAATATTCTCTCATAATATTGAGATAGTTAGTAATGTACCAGAGGCTAAAGAAGTTGTTTTTAATCTGGTCTTTAACAAAAAGCACAAGAAAAAGAGCAAAGCTACTTCTTTTCCTTCTATGTTTCTTCTGACTCTAAGAGCAAGATATTACTTATTTTATAGGCTTTTTTTCTTTTCAAAGCTAGAACAACTTGTCCTAGTTCAGCCATGATGTCTAGTCTAGCTATAACAACCTCTAAGACTATCAAGTCCCAGATAGTATCTTCTTTTATTTCCTTAGCCTTCAAACTTAAGCTTAAGATCAAATTATTTGCCTAGGTTGCAAAAGCCAAAATTACTCAGCAAGCTCCAAGGTCTGCTCCTATCTCATCTTATAAGAACTTTTTGTATTTTTTACAGTTTAAGAAGATATTTACTAATCTCTTTCAAGCTACAATTATTTCTATACACTAGGCTAGCTTAGGCATCATAAGTACTTCTCAAGGAAGTGCCAGTTGTTTCAGTGTCTCAAAGATACTTAAATGATGATCTGTGGGCCTACTAGGCAGCAGGTCCTAATCCTACTTGATTCTCCTACTACAAAGATTATTATAACCAATGCTGCTTTGTATTATGACTTAAGCCTTAGAGTAAAGATAAAAGATGACTCTTGAGTAATACAAGAGAACTTGATGGAGTTCCTATTACAAATGATTATCTTATATACCATAGACTGTGGTCTGTGTACATACTATAACTAAAGTTTATATGCTCTTTATAAGACCAATGTACTATTGTTATGCTATATAATATTATCTATTCTAGAACATCCTACTATCTTCTTTGTATCACATGATTGTATGACCTTGTAACTGTGATATATATGACTACTCTATAATAGATATCACATCTTAATCATGCTTTGTGATATATATATCTATTATCTGTGATGTTATATCACACTTTTTTGTCTAAGTCTAAAATAATGAAAATGAAAATAAATATCAAAATAAAATAAATATCAAAATAAAACATAAAATAAAAGCAAAAGATCAATCAAATAAAGTCAAGTCCACTATTTATAGCTATTGTAAACAATATATTGTTTATAATAGTAGATATTGGTTACAAATATATCAATAACAATCTGTAGACTTAGCAATGGTTAGGGCCTATAATTTGTAGTAATCAGAAAAACTTAGTTGCTTGCAATATAGACAAGAACTGAGATGAATTGTTACAATCTTAAGATCTTAGAGTAGATCAAGAAAAGGAACCTTATATAGGGTTTACATAAGAGAACTTGATAAAGAACTCTGTACAGGACTATCTACCTTATATACTACTAGCTCATGGTCCATGCTCCACTACTTTATATCACAAAATGAACTACTCACTTATTTGTGATATCTGAACCTTAGGTGTACTCTCAGAGGTTTAGAAGTGATTCAGAAGTTCAATAATGATGACAATAATGATGAAGATCAATACAGATAAAGAATAAAGAATAATGAAAATTAATGTTGTTAAGTCTGAGGTTTAGCTCTTAAACATAGAGATATATATATATATACAAAAGAGTAATGGTCTATGTGCAAGCTGTTGCTATCACATGATCAAAACTCATACTTGATGGAAGCTGTTATCTGTCATAGCAGCTACCAGGCTAATTTTAGAAAGCAACTAATTATATCACTACATTAATATGCTTGTATCTCTACCAATACTTATTGTTATGAGATATACTATATATCATTGAAAATAGTTTTGTGAGCACTTTCCAATACAAGTTCAATTATGTGAATCTGTTCAGCTGTTCATGAGATATTAGCAAATGAAGCTTTTACAGTTACTGATGATCTGATATCTCAGTTGTTTGTTGTCACTTTTGTACATCCCACATATGTGCAGATAGCCCTCATTTGGGGCTTTCCAGTGCAACTTAGTTTGTGAAAATTGGTCTACTGGTTGTGGAGATACAAGCTGAATGAAGTTTGTGACACTTTAGCTTACCCTAACTAACTATGTGTTTGCCTTTAGGTTAACATATAGTTAACATATTGTAGGATGTCATTGTTCTAGATCCTTCTATTAAGTTTCATTGTGTCCATGTGACTTGTGACCTGTAACCTGTGACAGTGTGACCAACTCATTATATTAGCCCCTATCTCTTAGTTTCAAAAAGAAAATAAAATATAAGGAAAATGAAAAGATATTAGAAAAAACTTGAGTTCAGGTTTTGCAACTTTGACATGAATATCTATAAGGGTCCAGTATTTATACTATGAAATGAAAAATACCTGTATGAAATAAGAGCAAATACTCTTATAATCAAAGAATAGTATAAGGTAACACAAAATAAGTGCACAGCATAGTAGCATTAGTGCACATACTTACACAATGGCTTGGTACATGCTTGTATTTTCCTATATAGAATAGATTACTAAAGTCTACATCCTGTAGGGGTATATAAGCTCCAGTAGACATACTAAGCTCTCCACATTAGCATTACTATATCTGGTACCATACTGCTGTGATGTTACAAACACAAGCCCTTAGAGTTGGACAAGTGAAAAAACCTTGTATTGGGTTAACACAAGAGAACTTGATAGAGAACTTGTCAAGATTAAAGAAGATGGACTTGATTTATTTTATTTTCTCTTCATTTTTATTTTTCTATTTTTAGAACAACTAGGGTTAGGGTTGATTAGTCACAACTTGATGGCATAGTCACAAGACTGATCACAAGACTTGGGAGAAGGAAGTAGAAGATTCTAGAATAAGTAAAGTTATACAACATGGACAATACATGTTGATCTCATGTTCTACACATGGTCATTTAGGGTAGGGTGCACAGTGGTGAGCATGGACCATTGGTAGTAGTATATAAGATAGACTACTTCGTAAAGGGATCTCTATTGAGTTCTCTTGTGTTACTCAATACAAGAGTTGTTCTATTGCTTAAACACTTTGAGCTTTAGTTCATAATATTAGAACTTGATACCCATATCTGAAACCGCTTGACACATAAAGCCCTTTCTATTCCTACTTACTCTCTTATTATCCTCGACCAAAGGACAACACAGTCCTTTAGTCAAGAAGAGCACAGCCGGACCCTAGGCTCAAGGAATATACTAGTTAGACAGGCAAAGCCTAACCATTTATCTGCATTAAAGCCCACTGGTATACAGTAGACATACTACCTTTTGTGGATGTGCTATATAAATTTTCCCTTATCAGCCTTGTGCTACATACCCACTTATGGTGTGTCTACGCAGAGGAACAGCAGTTCGTTCTTAAAACAGCTGCTTAGAGTAGAATGGTCTTCTTAGACCAAAATTGTATACATTTTTATAGGGCAGTAGTCAGTAGACAAGTAGTCAGTAATTGTGTAGGTGGAACTTGAAGAGAGCCCACTATCACATACAGAGATTTCTTCGTCTTCTGAGTACGAGTCCGAGAGTGAGGTTCCACTCTCCCATTATACACATCATTATCTCCTATCGACTCACCACCCTCTTACAACATGAGTCAAATAGATTTCCACACGATCATCAAACAGCAGTAGGAACAGTTGGTGGTGATGCAGGCACAGATACAAGCCCTGCTAGCAGGAGGAGCTGGAGGAGAAGCATCAAGGGAAGGAGGGAGAGGAGGAGTTGAGGTAGCAAAACCTTAGATTTTTGATGGATCCCCAGCAAAAGTCAGGGGATTCATTTCAGCATGCAAGTTGTATATTAGGATGAGGTTAAGAGAAGAATCAGTGGAGGAGCAAGTACAGTGGATCCTCTCATATGTGCAGGGGGGATCCGCAGATATATGGAAGGAAAATGTAATAGAGGAGTTGGAGGCAGGGAAGGTAGAATATGAGTTGGTAGAAGATTTTTTGACATGTCTAAAGAAGGAATTCGGGGGAGGAGAAGAAGAGTCAGTAAAGATGGCAGAGTTGAGAAAATTAGAGCAGGGAGGAAGAACAATGGAAGAATTTGTTCAAGAATTCAAGAGGGTAGCAAGAGGAAGTGGATACAAGGGGAGGCCGTTGGTGGAGGAGTTTAAACAAGGAATGAATGGGGGGATCAGGAGAAAGCTGATGGAGGCAGAAAACCTGCCAGCCTCCATTGAACAATAGTACAGGAGGGCAACAGCCTTTGACAGGAATTGGAGGGAGAGTAGGAGAGAAGAAGGAACTGGGAGGAGGGGCTCCAAAACAGGAGCAAAGACAGATATTGCCATAACTATTAGTGTGGCAGAGGAGGCAATAGCTTCCTCAGCAGGTGACAACAGGGCCTACTCCGATGGAGGGAATAGAGAGGATGAATGTGATGGTAGTGAGAGGGTCGGGGCAAGGGGCTGGGGTTCCTCCTAGATGGGATCCCTACGCAATGGAGATAGATAGAGGGAGAAATTGTTATGCCTGTGGAGGTTTTGGGCACATGGTCCGACATTGCAGGAATTGGGGTCAGAGAGGAAGAGTAGCGGAGAATAGAAGAGTAGAGTATGAGGGTGGAAGAATTGAGGAGATTCCAAACTTTATGAACAATTTAAAAGAGGTAGAGAACCTAGAACTCCTCAACTAGGTTTTCAAAATAGATATAGTGTATTAGCTATGACAATAAATGCTGATGCATCTAAATTAGAGGAGAAAGAAGTAAGAAAGACAGAGAGAAAGATATTGAGGGAAGTAACAGTGAAAATAGGATTAGAAAGAATTGATATACAGGAGGGGATAACGGTGGAAGCATTGTTGGATAGTGGAGCAACGGGGTTGGTGATGAGCTCTGAATTTGCAAGAAAACAGGGCTTTAAGTTAAAGAAGCTAGAAAGGCTGATGAATGTAAGAAATGGAGATGGGTCATTTAACAAAGAGGGGCTGATAGAAAATACTGTGAAAGTAAATATCTATTATCAGGGACATAGGGAGAGGACAGAGATAGACGTGATTGGGAGACAAAAATGGACAGTGATCTTGGGAATGCCATGGTTAGCTTGCCACAACCCTGAGATTGATTGGAGAATAGGAGAGGTTAAGATGACGAGATGTCCGGAGAAGTGTGGAAAGTAGTAGAGACCTGTACAAGGGAAATTGGGGTGGGAAAAGCAGAAAGAAGAGGAAGCAAAGGAAGAAGCAGGGAAAAGGAGAGAATAAAAGAAGAAGAAGAAGAAACAGAAAAAAGGGAAAATGATGGAAATAAAGAAAGTAGCAGAGGAATGGGAGATATGGGATGAGGAGGAGGAAATGGCAAAGTCAGAAGCAGAGGCCAAGAGGTTAGTACTGGAGAAATTTCATAGGTGGATAAAAGTGTTCGGGAAGAAGCAGTCGGAAAGAATGCCGACAAGAAAATTGTGGGATCACGTGATAGATGTGAAGGAGAGGTTTATTCTATGAAAAGGGAAAGTATACTCTTTGTCAAGAGAAGAGAGAGAGGAGGTAAGAAAGTTCATAAAAGAGCAGTTAAGGAAGGGGTACATCCGGCCATCCAAATCACCACAAATGGTGCCGGTATTTTTTGTAGGAAAGAAGGATGGGAAGAAAAGGATGGTGCAAGATTACAGGTATCTTAATGAGTGGACGATCAAAAACAATTATCCACTCCCTTTGATATCTGATGTCTTGGAAAACATTGGGACAAAGAAAATTTTTACGAAAATGGATTTGAGGTGGGGGTATAACAACATAAGAATAAAAGAGGAAGACGAGTGGAAGGCTGCATTCATGACACCAGAAGGGTTGTTTGAACCTACTGTTATGTTTTTTGGATTAACAAACTCTCCAGCAACTTTCCAAGCTATGATGAATGAATTGCTGAGAGATCTTATTAATACAGGAAAAGTAGCAGCTTTTATTAATGATGTGATAGTGGGAATGGAAATAGAGGAGGGGCATGATGAGATAGTAGCAGAAGTAATTAGGAGGTTGGAAGAAAATGATTTGTATGGAAAGCCAGAGAAGTGTAGATGGAAATTTAGGGAGGTAGGGTTTTTGGGAGTAGTTATAGGACTGGAGGGAATAAAAATGGAGAAGGAGAAGGTGAAAGGTGTTTTGGAATGGCTGATGCTGAAGTGTGTCAAAGATGTGCAAAAATTTCTAGGACTGGCAAATTATTACCGATGGTTCATAGAAGGGTTCACAACAGTGGCAAGGCCATTACATGACATGGTGAAAAAAGATAAGAAGTGGGAGTGGACAGAGAGACAGGAGAAAGCATTCAAGGAGCTGAAAGAATGGTTTACAAAGAAACCAGTATTGGCAGCTCCAGATATGGACAAACAAATGAGGATGGAGGTGGATGCATCAGATTATGTGATGGGAGGGGTATTGTCAATGGAATGTGAAGATGGGTTATAGAGACCAGTGGCCTTTCTTTCTAAGTCATTGAATGAAACAGAAAGAAATTACGAAATTCATAACAAAGAAATGTTGGCCATTATTAGAGGGTTAGAAGTGTGGAGACATTTGCTAGAAGGAGCACGATCCAAATTTGAAATCTGGATGGACCATAAAAATTTGGAATATTTTATGAAAGCACAAAAGTTGAACAGGAGACAAGCCAGATGGACACTATATTTGTCTTGGTTTGATTTTACCTTGAAGCATGTGGCAGGAAGTAAGATGGGGAAGGCAGATGGACTTAGTAGAAGAGTGAACTGGAAGGTAGGAGTAGAAAAAGACAATGAGAATCAGACATTAATTAAAGACAATTGGGTTCGTAGTATGTATGAAGTAGTTGTAGAAGGACCTGAGGTAGATTTGTTAGAAAAGATAAAAAAGGCAAAAAGTAAGGACAAAGATGTAATTAAGGTAGTAGAGGAGATGAAGAAGGTGGGAGTAAGGGAGTTACAAGGAAATGAGTGGAAGATTGAAGAAGATCTAGTGTTGAAGGAGAGGAAGGTATACATGCCAAAGGATGAGAAATTAAGAGCAGAAGTGATCTGGTCACATCATAATATACTGGCAGCTGGACATGGAGAAAGGTAGAAGACAGTAAAGTTGGTGACAAGAAACTATTGGTGGCTAGGAGTGACAAGGGATGTAGGAAAATATGTGGAAGGGTGTGATCTATGTCAAAGAATGAAAAATAGAATGGAGAAGCTGGCTATTGTAGCAACCACTTATCACAATGACAAATGATAACACGAACGAGTAAATATCTCAATAGGATATAAAGTGGGAAGTTCACAAGAGAACTTGACAAGGAGTCTCTGCTAAATTAGAGTCCTATATATACAGAATACACATGGTCCATGCTACATCCTCATGTCCACCTTATTTCCTACTTAAGGCCACCATGTTGTATACATGTGTCCTGACATCATCTTTCAGATTCTTCTACTATGTTCTAGGCCTATGATGTCACATCATGTGACATGTCATGTGACTGCAATGTCACATGCCTCTTCATCATCACTAAAAGAAAAAGAAAAAGAAATTCAAAAGAAAAGAAATATAAAGTCAAGAAAAATAAATAAAAGAAAAAGAAAAATGTTATTGTCCAAAGTGTTCCATAACACCGGCAGGGAAGTTGAAGTTGAGTGAAGTACCGAAAAAGACATGGACACATTTAACTGTGGATTTTATTACAAAGTTGCTGGTAGTAGTGGGGAAGGACGTGATATTGGTGGTATGTGATCGGCTATCAAAAATGACATATTTTGTAGCCACAACAGAAGGAACATCAGCGGAGGGATTGGCAAGGTTGTTTTGGGACAATGTATGGAAGTTACATAGGTTGCCGGAGAGCGTAGTATCAGATAGGGGACCTCAGTTTGCAGCAGAGTTGACGAAGGAGTTGAATAGGATGCTGGGGATTAAAACAAAGCTGTCAACCGCATTCTACTCTCAAATGGAGTGGGTAAACCAAGAATTGGAGCAGTATCTTTGATTCTTTATTGAAAATAGACAGAAGAATTGGCTGGAGTGGCTAGCAGTGGCAGAATTCGCGGTGAACAACAAGGTTCATACAGCGACAAAGGTTTTGCCTTTTATAGCAAACTATGGAAAGGAGTTGAGGATGGGAGGAGATATTAGAAGAAAAGGAAAAGTAGAGAGTGCGACAGAGTTTGTGGAGAGGATGAAGAAAGTTCATGAAGAAGCAGAGGTGCTCAGGAGAAGATGAAAAGATATGTAGATAGGAGTAGGAAGGAAACTGAAAAATGGGAAAAGGGAGATCAGATGTTATTGAGTACTAAAGATTTAGTATTCAAAGAAAGACCAACAAAAAAGTTGATGGAGAGGTATGTGGGACCATATACAATAGAAGAAGTAGTATCGTCGAATGCAGTAAAATTGCAATTACCAAGTTCGATGAGAATCCATCCAGTAGTAAATGTAAGCTGGATAGTGCAGTACAAGGAACAAGTAAAGGGGCAAAAGAAGGAAGAAGGAAAACTGATAGAAGTAGAGGGAGTTGAAGAGTGGGAGGTAGAAAAAATCTTGAATAAGAAAAAGATAAGGGGAGTAGAAAAATATTTAGTGTGATGGAAAGGGTTCATGGCAGAGGGAGACACATGGGAAAGGAAAGAAAATTTGAAAAATGCAAAAGAAGCTTTGAAGGAATTTGAAGGGAGGATGAGTGCAGAGGTTAGGAGGCAAGAAAAAATAGATATGGCAGAGGAAAGAGACTTTAGGAGGGGAGAGTTACCAGGAAGGTATACAGCTAAGTTATTGTACAGGTGGGATAACAAGGAGTTTGAGAAAGAATATTTAAAGAAGTTAGAAAAGAATTGGAGAAAGTGGAAGGAAGATAGGCAAATTGATGAAAGTGAGCATTTGAAGGTGGTAGAAGAAAAAATGAAGGAAGAAAACAAAAAGACAAGAAGAAGAGACTGGAGAACAGGACATTTCTCCAGAGGAGAAATCTTAAAGGGGAGGTAATATCAAGATTGAAGAAGTGTTATGATTCAAAGCTCAAAGGGTTAAGCAATGAACTAACTCTTGTATTGAGTGACATAAGAGAACTCGATAAAGAACTCTTCTACAAACTAGTCTACTTTATATAGCCCTACAGATGGTCTGTGCTCACTACTGTGCATCCTACCCTAAGCAACCATGTGTAGTCCATGAGGCCAACATGTGGTATCCATGTTGTATGACATCATTTGTTCTTGAATCTTCTACTAAGTTCTCCCAGGTCTCGTGATCAGTCTTGTGACTATGCCATCAAGTTGTGACTGATGTGACAGTATGACAGATCAACCCTAACCCGAGCTGTTCTAAAAATAGAAAAAGAAAAGAAAAGAAAGAAAAATAAAATAAGAAGAAAAAAGAAAAATAAAATAAAGTCCACCGTCGACAATCTTGACAAGAAGATGGACTTGATTTATTTTATTTTCTTTTCATTTTTATTTTTCTTTTCAATTTATTTTTCATTTTTCTATTTTTAGAACAAATAGGGTTAGGGTTGATCAGTCACACTGTCACATCAGTCACAACTTGATGGCATAGTCACAAGACTGATCACAAGACTTGGGAGAAGGAAGTAGAAGGTTCTAGAACAAGTAAAGTTATACAATATGGACAACATATGTTGACCTCATGTTCTACACATGGTCATTTAGGGTAAGGTGCACAGTAGTGAGCACAGACCATCAGTAGTAGTATAAAAGGTAGACTAGTTTGTAAAGGGATTTCTATCAAGTTCTCTTATGTTACTTATATACAAGAGTTGTTCTATTGCTTAAACACTTTGAGCTTTAGTTTATAACAGAACTCTATACAAGATTGTCTACCTTAAATATGAATATCTAATGGTCTGTGTGAGCTATTTCCAGCCTACCCTAAATGACTATGTATATGCCTTAAGGTCAATATATGTTTTACATGTTGTATGACGTCATTTTTCCAGAATCTTCTACATCTTTTTATGTATCATGTGACATGTGACTGTGACTGATGTGTGACTGAGTGATGTCATCACTAACCCTAACCCTAAGTTCTAAAAATAGAAATATGAAAATAAATCAAAAATAAAATAAAAATAAGAAAGAAAATAGAGAAAAACCAAGTCTATTGTTTGTGAACTTGACATGTGACTCTACAATGTCATATATTCTGTCATAGTATATAAGGATAGCCTTTAATGAATGGGAGAACCTGTATGTACTTGTTATAGTCCTAATAGAGTCAAGAGTAGTGTTGTGGCAACCATCTATCATGACAACTAGTAGGTATATATAATCAATAAAGCTTTCAGCAGGCTATCTAGTAGTAGACAATCACAAGAGAACTCAATAAGGAGTCTCTGCTGTATTGCTACCCTATATATACTTGTTATGGGATGCTTTGAGCACTGATGATTTTATTTTATTTTTTCTGATTTTTCTTTTCTTTTTCTTTTCTTTTTATTTTGAAGGATGATGAAGAGGCATGTGACAATGAAGTCACATGACAGGTCACATGACGTGACATCACAAGCCTAGAACATGATGGAAGGATCTGGAAGATGACATCAGGGCACATGGAGTATACATGGTGGCCTTGAATAAGATATGAGGCAGGAGTGAGGACGAAGCATGGACATTAGGGTAGGGTTAAATATTGGTAGCATGGACCAAGCATGTTTTGTATATATAGGACTCTAATTTAGCAGAGACTCCTTGTCGAGTTCTCTTGTGAAATTCTCACATTATAACTCTATTGAGAGATTTACTCGTTAGTGAGATCATTTGTCATTGTGATAAGTGGTTGCCACAACAATACTATTACAAGTGGTCTGTACTATGACTATGCTTCTACTGCATACACCTACCCTAAAGTCCATACATCAGCTGTTATAAACTAGAGTCCTTAGGGTTGGACAATAGAACAACTTTTGTATATAAGTAACACAAGAGAACTTGATAGAAATCCCTTTACAAACTAGTCTACCTTTTATACTACTACTGATGGTCTGTGCTCACTACTGTGCACCCTACCCTAAATGACCATGTGTAGAACATGAGGTCAACATGTGGTATCCATGTTGTATGATGTTATTTGTTTTAGAACCTTCTACTTTGTTCTCCTAAGTCTCATGACCAATGTTGTGACCACACCATCAGATTGTGACTGATTGTGACAGTGTGACAGATCACTTCTGACCCTAACCCTAGCTGTTCTAAAAATAGAAAAATAAGAAAATAAAACAAAATGAAAATGAAAATAAAAAATAAAATAGAGAGAAACTAAGTCTACTATTTGTGAACTTGACATTAGCCATGAGTGCACTATGTATACACCATGTGGTAGCAATGCAGTTAACATGTTCCTTGATGTCATCATCTAGACTCTTCTAGCCCATAGACCCTTCTAGGCCCTATGACGTAATGTCATGTGACTTCCAGGTCACGTGCCTTTCTCACACTCGTCATAGACTAATAAAATATTGTCCTTCCACTAATATATAAGAAAATCCTTTCTCACACTTCTTCGTCTTATAACAAATGGTACCCAGTTATATAAGCCACCAGTTGTCCCTACTGTGCCACAGTGCTGCTGCCTTAGGGTTTTCTAACAAAAACCTGACCATGGTAGACTGCACTCACTAGACCGCACTCATCCGCACTAGCCCTTATGCTGAATTCTAGGTGCCCTTGGTGTTGAACATTTCTATTTTTTTCCATATTCCATTTCTTCCCATTCTTCCCATTCTTCCCATTCTTCCCATTCTGCCGGCTACTAGTGTTCTGGACCATATATGTACATTTTCTGTATTGCTCGGCGCTTGACGACATCAAACGACGTCAGCTCCTATATATATAAAATTGCCTTACGATGCGACTACCCGATATAGTCGATATAGTTAGTACATACTCATTGTAGTCTCATTGTGGTAGACAAAGGTAGATAGTCAGAATTAAGCTTGTTGTAAGCTAAGCCGCCAGTTGCCCACGTGCCCATGTATGCACTTCCGGAGATTTTCAAAAATTTAGAATGGAAGTGCCGAGATCTGACCCAGGGCATTTCGTACCAGTTATGCTGCACCGACAGAAGAAAGTGACAAAGAACATTTACGAGTTGAAATGTATTTGGGCGCTTGGTCAGAACATGTGTGGATTATAAACTGAAAATGGATGCACTGCGACAGTTGCTGAACGTCCGCGCATCAAACGATTGGTATAGTCAAAGCCAGCAGAAGAGAGGGAACTTACGAGTACTCAACCTTCCCTTGTGGCTGGAACGTTTGCCTCAGTCACTCCATGCCAAT
>JAJOHK020000772.1:0-19870 GCA_022457215.2 Leucocoprinus gongylophorus
ATCAGCACATACCGCGACACCTGCTCTACCCACTGTTGCCCAATAAAATCCTGCTGCCCAGGTCAGCCCACTCACAATGCTAATTTGCCAGCACACGCACAATTCGGCCCTCGAGGTACTCTTGCATCTGACTGGTACAGTCCCATCAATGTGTCATCCTTTTATCCACGGCCATTGCCGGTTCCACGACATGAAAGGATAACAGCAACTTGAGCCCATGCAATACTAACTACAGAAGAATACAAGGATTATAATGATCTCTCAGATGCACCTATTCTCTTGCCTATGTGTGCTATGACCCCATTGTCTACCATCAGTGTCCTCAATGCCTGCAGAACTTTCCTAGTCTCTTGAGAAACTACAGACATCTCCAAATCTTTGCTGCTTTGGTTAACTCTAGAGCTGTGAGAATTTTCATCAATAGAAGCTTTATAGAAAAACACTATCTGAAGATGTGCAAACTTTCCAAGCTACAATACTGATAGGAACCCCAACAAAGCTAGTCAGATATCTAAAATAGTGAATGTTATCTGTTAGACATAGTTTATACTTGAGAGCAAAAGTTTGTAGGGTTAGATGATGGAAACTTATTTATTTTCTATTTTTGAACTTTAGATTAGAGTTTAATATGATATCACAAGTTATTATCACAAACTGTTACTGTCACATCATCACATGCTTACATGATCTGATAGAAAACAGCAGAAGGTTCTAGAAAAGAATAACATTATATAGTGGATTATATACATATTGGCCTTAAGGCTTACATAAAATAGGCTAAAGTAGTAAAGCACAGACTATAAGCTGTCACAAACTTCATTCAGCTTGTATCTCCATACCTAGTGGACCAATTTTCACAAATTAAGTTGCGCTGGAAAGCCCCAAATGAGGGCTATCCACATATGTATGGGATGCACAAAAGTGACAACAAATGACTGAGATATTAGACCATTAGTAGCTGTAAAAGCTTTGTCTGCTAATATCTCAAGAACAGCTAAACAGATTCATATGATTGAACTTATGTTGGAAAGTGCTCATCAATCCATTTACAATGATATATAATGTGTCTCAAAGCAATAAGTATTGGTAGAGATACAAGCATATCAATGTAATGACATAACTAGTTACCTTCTAAAATTAACCTGATAGCTTCCATCAGGTACAAGTTTTGATCATGTGATAGCAACAGCTTGCATACAGACCATCACTCTTTTGTATATATATCTTGATGTCTGAGGACTAGACCTTAGACTTAACAACGTCAATTATTTCTGTTGATACTTTTCATCATCTGTCAGTCATCATACCCTTGTACTGAACCTCTGAAACACTATTCAGCTCAAGTATTACAACTAGTAAGTATCTTATTTGTGATAATAAACTATTAGTATATAAGGTGGATGATTCTGTATAGAGCTCTCTATTAAGTTCTCTTATGTTAACCCTAATACAAAGTTCTTTCTTTTAACCTACTCTAAAGATCTTAAGTTTGTAACAAGAATATAAAGTTACAAACTTCCAGAATAACCTTGGTTTTAGCTTATATACTATACTGTCTATTTGTAACTTGAGATAATGGAATAAAGTTTGAAATAGAGAATACTGATAGAGTAAAGTATTGTTATAGCATAAGGATGTGGACAGACTTTAGGGTTAGGGTTAGTGGACAAGAATAGGACAGTAGTATATTATTAGTCTACAACGGACATAGGGTTAGAGATAGGCACGTGACCTGGAAGTCATGTGATAGGCTAGAGTAGTCTAGAGCGGTCTGGAAGGACTTAGGGTCTAGAAGGATCGGGAAGAGTCTAGATGAAGTTAGGGTTAGGAGATGATGTCAAGGGACATGAGTTCCTCATGGTGTACACATGGTGTGCATATGTATAGCGGAGATTAAAGGTATGACATCAGGGCACATGTAGAAAGCATGGTGGATGGAGATGAGGTGAACACATTGTTGTAGCACGGACCACTTTGTATTTATATAAATAGAGGAGCAATGCAGCGAGGGCTCCTTGTCGAGTTCTCTTGTGAAATCCCCACTAGATATCCGCCTTAAGAGATTTGCTCGTTGGGTGATCGTTGGACTTTGTGTCTAGTGGTTGCTACAACAAGTATGTTATCTTAATACTGGAGTTTAGTGTTTATAGTAGTAGAAACTATAGTCAATTATATTATATAGTATCTACCTATTTTTAAATGCTAAGAGTAAGTATCTAAAATACTTAGAAACTTCAGCAGTACAATTACTATATAGTCTAGCAATTATTTATATCAAGTGAGATTAGTATCTATTTTTAGTTCTAAGCTGGGCAAATATCTAATTGAATTAATCTGTGAAGAAATACTAATTAGATACAGAGTTTGGAATAGGAGTAAACTTCACTATAAAAGACTGAGTACTTATAGAGTTTGAAAAGAATAACACTATAAAAGATAGGATTAACATATAACAGTATTTCCTTCTTAGAAATAAGCCTTTAAAGTCTTATCAAGTTCATCTAAAAAATATATAACTGTTTTGTAAGTTAATACAAAAGAAATTTTTTGCTTCTTCTTTTCTTACTACCATATCATCTCACAACTCTTCCACCATATCTCCAACTTTCTCAGACATTGAAGCCAAGGTCTTGGCTTAACAAAAAAAAGAAAGCAAAAGCTACTATATCAAAGAACAAGATCTTATAGCTTGTCTAAAAAAGACAGTGAAAGTACAACAAAAGATTAATTTGTTTTGATTAAGACAAAGAGAGAGGTCTAGGTTTGGCTATCAGGATCAAAGATAGTAAACTTGATCACTTTTTATTTGTCTCTCTTATTTTTATTTTTAAGAGTAATAACATAATATTAAAACTATTATATGTTTAGTCATACATGTTATAGTCATAGTCACACCATCATGTGATATAAAGAATGAAAAAGATTCTGAAATAATAATATTATACAGCTTAGTTACTATATATTGACTTTATGTAGAATACATAGTCTTTAGAGTAGATTAGATGTAGCCAAGCTATCAGCCTAGTGTAAATAAGATAGATATTTTGTATTAGAAACTCTATTAAGTTAATCCAACATGAGGAGTCTGTAGTATAAGTTTAGTAGTAGAGAGCCACTCAAATTTGTCTTTAATATCTTATATTCTAACCAAATAACTTTATAGAGAAGATTGCAAGCTCTTATTTTTGAGTTTATAAATCTTGAGATTTTATACTTAGGTTTCTTATCAATAATAACTAGTACTAGAGCAGGTTGAGTTCTCTTAGGAAATATTTTAGAGATGGCTGGTTTAAGTATAAAGATATAGAATACTAGATGTATAGAGTATATAGATGTTGTGGCAACTACTAGTCTAATGTCCAATAGCAGCACAAACAGAAAATCTCAAGTCAGGATATCTAGTAGGAAACATGAGTTGTGTAATTCACAAGAGAACTTGACAGGGAACTACAATAGTATTCTACCAACTATTTATATATCTATTCATGGTCTGTGCTATGACTATACATCCTATCCTAATATCTATGCCCTGTCCTTATATCCATTACTAATCTGCCTCATGTCCTATTACTCATCTACTATATGTCTACCTCAAGGCCAATATGACATATATATGTGCCCTGATGTCATACCCTAAACCTTACTCTTTATCTCCATCATTCATGTATGCACCATATATACACTATGAGGAAACCTACCAGATGAACTTTATTATTTTCATCTATAATAAAAAGTATTGCACCAAGAGTGTAATAAGAGTATCACAAAATAAACTACTCACTTGTTTGTGATATCTAAACCTTGAATACACTCTCAGAGGTTTAGGAGTGATTCAGAAGTTCAATAATAATATCAATAATGGTGAAGATCAATACAAATGTTAATGATAATGAGAGATAATGATTGATGATAAATAATATTGTTAAATCTAAGGTCTAATCCTCAAATATAAAAGTAAATATACAAAATAGTAATAGTTTGTACACAAGCTATTTCTATCATATGATTAAAACTCATATCTGGTGGAACTGTTATCTGTCATAGCAGATGTCAGGCTAATTTTAGAAGATAACTAATTATGTCACTATATTAATATGCTTGTATCTGTTAGACATAGTTCATACCTTGTTATCCAAGACACAGAAGTGGTATCTTGGAAGTCCAGAACTAAGTGATTTGTGTTATCCAAGAATGCAAAAGGCAAAGCAGAATGATCTTTGGCTTCAGCTTATGTGCTGTGCCTCTATGAATTGTACTGGTCATATATTTTAAATCAGGAACTGAAGACTTAGAAAGTAGAAGACTATTAAAAGATGGTAAGGTATGTTGTCACTAATATTAGAAGAGATATGCTAGTTTTAGTTGATTTTCAGGATGACTACTACAGTATAAGCTACTAGATTATATACTAGTTAGTATACCTAGGATAGTTATCTGGAATGTAATTGCTAAATAAGTTACTCTGATTACTGTCAAGATTGTTGACAGTGAACTTCATTTTTATTTTCTCTTTTCACTTTATTTTTCTTTTTCTTTTATTTTTCTATTTTTAGAACAACTCGGGTTAGGGCTTATCAGTCACACTGTCACATCAGTCACAAGACTGATCATGAGACTTAGGAGAATAGAGTAGAAGGTTCTGGAATAAAGTGATATCATACAACATGGATAACATATGTTGGCCTCATGACATACACATGGTTATTTAGGGTAGGGTGCACAGTAGTGAGCACAGACCATGAGTAGTAGTATATAAGGTAGACTACTCTGTACTAGGAACTCTATCGAGTTTTCTTGTGTTACTCAATACAAGAGTTGTTTCATTGCTTAACTCTTTGAGCTTTGAATCATAACAATTACTAGTGATCCTTAGATGTTAAGAGAGATAGATCTATGGAGTTATTTTGGAATAGTGAGGATATTTGAGGTAAAATAGATAGTCTTGATCCACACCAAAAGAGGTTTGGAGATGTAGATAAGAATAGGTGGTTATTTATGGATAAGAATGAATGAGGTCAGAACATGGAATATAACAGTATTTTTATGAATACTAATCTCCATATAATATATGATATATCATTAGAGATAGTTTAATGAGCATTTTCTAATATAAGTTTGATCATGGGAATTCTTTTAGTTATTTCTGAGATAATAACCAATGAAACTTGTAGTTACTGATAGTCTGATATCTCAGTAATCTGTTGTTACTTTTGTACATCCTGCATATTTGTGGATAGCTCTTGTTTGGGACTTTCTAGTACAACTTGGTTTGTGAGAATCAGTCTACTGGTTATAGAGATACAAGTTAAATGAAGTTTGTAACAAAGAGATGTCTGTCTCCACAATGAGTTAAACATTGGAGATCCAGTGTGTAAAGATAAGCACAGAAATAAATACTCTTTTCAATAAGTTGAAAATGTCATAGTAGGAATTATTAAATTTCTAAAAAATATTCTTCTAGATAAGGCAGATCAGGAAAATGATAATATTGGAATAATTAAAAATGAATCAGTGGTAAAAATTGGCAAAATCTAAGAAGGTTTGACTGTCTTTAGCTCTGAAGAATTCTGAATAGTTCTGATCTTGTTGTCTGATAAAGTAAGTCTAAAAGGAAAAAGAATGTATTCTAGATATTCTACTAACTCAGAATAGAACTTGTACTTCTCTGCTTTAACATAGAAACTAGCCTTACAGAGATATTTGAGGACTTCCTTGATATACTTGGAATTTGTAAATATATCATTAGAGTAGATAATTATATTATTAAGATATATCACAACACAAACATCCAGAAGATTGGAAAATATGTCATTTATAAATCATTAAAGGGCAGTGGAAGCATTAGTAAGACTAAAAATGCCTAGACATTACAGACCATTCAAAAGATCCATAATAAGTTCAGAAAGCAGTATTCCATCTATTGTAAGGAGAACTCTTCAAAGTTCATTCTAAGGTAATGCTTAGGTAATACTATCAGTGGTGATCTTATCTATATCTCTTGATCTATTACTACATACCTATCTATCCTTTTCCCTTTTATCAATTATCATGCTTAGACTTTGTTGGATAATTATATCTAATAGTCTGTATTGTAAGTACTGTACTATGTAACAGACTACCTTCTATAGTATATACAGGAGCTTGTATGAGTAGATCTACTCTTACTTAAATATTAGCCTAGCTTCCAGGACACTTATCTAGCTTAATAAGTGAGATTCTCTCACATCTATCATCTTTAGATATATAAACTATATAATAAATATAGTGAAGATCTATCTTAGCATATACCTAGGCTTTGTAGGATGAGTCAAGTAAGTTAAATATGAGTAGAAGTGAATAACAATCCTTTTTAGTGATATAGTTAAGTCTATAGAAATGAATGCAGAAATATAGTGATTCATCTTTTTTTGACAAAAAAAAACTAGAGCACTGTGAGGAAAAAAGGTTAGTCAGATAAATCCTATGTTCAGGTTTTTCTCAATGAATTTCTTTAGAATCTCTTGTTTGGATGCTGAAAGAAAATAGATAGTACTAACTAAATATTAAGTATCTTCTAGATTGATCTTAAGGTTGTAATATCTATACTAATATACTGAACCCTGCAGAGTTTCCACTTTCCATTAATCAGCTATTCCTAAGCACTGCTGAACTCTGTGAAGTTTATCAAGCTAATGCTGCTACTTTTTACCATTGCACCTTATTGAATATTGTCTAGTGTTCTAATACTATCTTATTCTATATATTGTTACTATGAACTTTTTTTCTTTTTTAGATAACCTTTTAGATGTTTCTATCAGAGTTTCTAACTATTTGAAAACACAATCATTCTTTAGTTATATCAATATTATTCTACCAGATTGGAATATACTTGAGTAGTATTTAGAATAGCTCTTATCTCCAAAAGTTCTTATTCTGTTCTCCTAGAACTCTTCTGGAAGTGAGCAACACTTGAGACTTGTCTAAACAATATACTTAGGGTTCTCCTAGAGATTATAAACTTTATATATCTTATAGACTTCACTTAGTTATCATAACAGACTTTAGCTTTTAATTTACTGAAGATGTTGGCAAATTTGTAATACTTTGAAGAGACATTGGAAAGATTCAGAGCAGACTTTACTTTGTATATAGATTTTGTCTAAATACTAGTTGAACAAAAATAGATTTGGAAGTTGCTAAAACCTGGCAGTTTTAATGCATGGAGAAATCACAAAATTCAGTGATTGTAGAGAGATATCAGAAATTGACAAGGTTGCCAATAGTGTGTTAACTATGATGCATAACAGACCTTAATTTTCCTGCAAAGATAGGTGGAAAGTAATCAACCTATTTATTTAGTCAATTAACAGATTGTGTTGAATGAGCCAGTTGTATTCAAGAACCAAAGAGCAAAAAGAATTAAGTATTGTGACATAGAAGTCCAGATTTATACATTTTCCAGATGGAAAAATTACAAGTATAGCAATAACTTCAGAAATAGTATTTTTTTAATGGACTATCAAACAAGTGGAGTTCAACTAATAGAATTAAAAAGATCCTCAAATTATAAGTATGTACAAACTTTGAGTCTACAAAGCAGTGAGTAAACCTAGAGTCAATAAGAGTATAAAATGTAACTTTATTAAGGTAGTTTTGATCAAGAACCAAAAATTAAAAAAAGACAAAAAATTGAATCAGAATTAGAAAGAGTAAATGTATTGAGTCTGACTAGACTCATTGATATACAGATAGGTTTAATGTGGCTCTCAGTATATATAGAGTTCTGAAGATTACTTTATATTTTTCCAAGAGTTTTTTGAAGATTATAGCTATAGAGTAGTAGTAGCCTTACAAAGGCTATATCTAGTGTTCCTAATAGTCAAGCTTATTGCCACCTTTGTTGATCCTATTACTGGAAAACACTCTAGTCTCTCTTTAGACCTGATCATCATTAATGGAGAAAAAGAGTGGGAGGTAGAAATTTTTTTTAGATAGCTATTGGTATCACAAAAGGTATTAGTACTTGATTAAGAAGAGTTTTGGTCTAGAAGCAAACTTATAAGAGAACATTATGGATGTTTTTGTGTCTGATTAAGTGGCCAAGTTTCATTAACCCTATATTTTCACAGTTGATTTATTTAGCAGACTTTCAGAGTATTAATTTTTGACTAGTATTTTATTATAATTACTATCTCATATTTTACAGGTGTTTCCCTCATACTTGTTATAACTTGAACATATGTTGGAATTTGTTTCATCTTTGACTCATATTTACTGTATCTTATATCTTTCTTATAGTATATTAATTAGTATCTTATATAGTGTAGAGGTCTCTTCATATTCTTCTTGTATTTTTCTTATTTTATCTCTTAAGGATTCTTTTTCCCTTTCTTATAGTTATTAGACATATATAGTTATAAATATAATTCTATATCTTTATGCATTACCAATTGATCATCTTTTCTATTCTTGCTCAAGTCTTTGCCTAAGTTGTAATTTAATTGTAATATGCTCTCTATCAAAGTTGAAGATGGTAGACTCTATTTTTATTTTCTATTTTGGACTTAGAGTTAGAATTAGCATAACATTACAAGTCACAGTCACAGATCATCATATAATGTGACTTGGTATCATATATCAGTCACTGTCATATTATCACATAACTATATACTATAAAAGAATATAGTAGAAGATCCTAGAAGAAATAATATTACTACAACATGTTTGATATATGTTAACCTTAAGAATAATGTATGGTCTTTAGAGTAGGTTAATGGTACTATAGCATAGACTAGTAACTTAGTGTATATAAGATAGACCACTCTGTACTAGAAACTCCATTGAGTTTTCTTATGTTAATACTAATACAAGATTCCTTCTCTTGATCTACTTTAAGGTCTTGAGATCATAATACTCCATGTTTCAATTGTATCAATCTAAAAGAAGAAGTATGTCAAGTTTACAAATAATGGACTTAGTTTCTCTTTATTTCATTTTCTATTTTCATTTTCTTTTCATTTTATTTTCTTATTTTTCTATTTTTAGAACATAGTGTTAAGGTTAGGTCACAAGATATGGAAGAACAAAGTAGAAGGATCTAGAACAGATGACATCATACAATATGGACACTACATATTGGCCTCATATTCTACACATGGTTATTTAGGGTAGGGTGTATAGTAGTGAGCATAGACTGTTGGTAGTAGTATAAGAGGTAAACTAGTTTGTAAAGATATCTCTATTGAGTTCTCTTGTGTTACTTAATACAAAAGTTGTTCTATTATTCAGCTCTAAGAGCTTTAGTTCATAATAGAGTAGATATATAGAAACTTGCTACTTTATCAAAATTTGAGTCTATAATACTACTGAAACCTATTATCAATCTCACAGGCCTCTCTTTCTTTTTTAAGTTTTTAGCCAAAACATAACATTACTAAACTCTTACTTGCTTCCTTTTTTTCCTGCTATAACACTATGAACCTCTAATTGCTTTCTTCTAATTGTTAACCCACTTTCCCCAGTTACTAACTAATGAGCTCCCACTATCTAGTAATATGTCAAAGTTAAAGATAATAGACTTTATTTATTTTTACTTCTTTTTTCATTTTTATTTTATTTTCTAATTTTCGGACTTAGAGTTAGAGATTAACATGATATTACAGTTACAGTTACATGATCACATGTCATACAAAAAGATATAGAAGGTTCCAGAACAATAACATCATATAATATATTTACTATATATTGATCTTATAGATAACATATACTTTTTAGAGTAGGCTAGGTTTAGTATAGCATGAATCATTAGCCCAGTGTATATAAGGTAGATAATTTGTACTTGAAACTTTACTGAATTCTCTTATGTTAACCCTAATACAAGATTCTTTTCTTAGTTTAACACTTTGAGTCTTGAATTATAACATAATGTTTAAGATTATTCACCACTCAAATCTAACCAAATATACAATTTGCTATTAGTCTCATTGCGCAGTTTGGGTGCAATCCTAGTATTGCTTATTGAGAGACTACTAAGTATATTTTTTACTATTTTAAGGGTATAATCAATTTTGGGTTAGTTCTAGAAAGATAAGAGAGTAGTAACTTTGATTTGGTTAAATGGACTAATTCAAACTGGGCTCAAGATCCAGATGATTATAGATCTGTTGGTGGCTTTGTATTTGATATAAGTAAAGGTTTTATTACTTAGTCATCAAAGAAACAGTCTATAGTTATATTTTCATCTGTCAAAGCAAAATACGTTATATTAGCTAATTCTACATGTCAGAGTTGTAAATATTGAGCATTATTATTATTTTTTATTTATTTTATTTTTGCTTTTTTTCTATTATTATTAAAGTTAGGGATTAAGTATGATATCATAATCACACTATCACAAACTGTTATATGATGCTGTCACAGTAATAGTCACATAGTCATGTGGTCATAATGGAACATGGTAAAAAATTTTGGAATAATGATATTATATAATATGTTTAATATATGTTAATCTTATAGTTTATACATGGTCTTTAGAATAGGCTAGATGTCACTTTTTTCTCTTTTACCACCATCTTGAATGGTAGCACCCATAAGAGAATCAGCAAATATTACACACACTTCTACTGCTATGGCTAACATTTCTGACAATCTGACTCTAAATTCCAACATCAATATGATTATTGACTCAGAAGACAATATTTACAATATTGGTGAAGGCTTCTAGGAAGAGAGAGACCACTCTCTGTCATTCAGTATACACAAACCAAGACTCTCTTCTATCTCTTTGAGTGAATGCTCCAAAGACTACCATATATGTATCAAAAGGGAGAGTAACAGGATGAACAAAGACAACTCTGTCAACTCCATTGGCAGTATTAAGATAGAGTATACATCCCAGAGGGGACAGAAGAATCAAGTCAGTAAGGTGACTGACAATACTAACAACATGTTACAACAACATATTTCAAACAAGATCCCAGCCTCAAGCACAACATCTAGCAACAGCATGTTTAATATCCAATTAAGCTATGATATTGACCAAGCTCTAGACCCTAAAGAATGAGATGGTGATATCTGTGCTACCTCATTGCATGGAGCCATGGAACACTTGGCATCTGATGTCAAGAACATCAAGGATTCCCTTCATAGAATGGGAAAATATATTTGAGATAAATCAATTAATAGTAATTCTAATAATATCAAGAACCTCAAGAGTGTAGGTAAGGCAGTATGGGAGTTCCTTTCTTCTATCTACAATTCACACTGGGATGGACTCTATATAGACAAAACTAACACTACCTTTAGAAATAAGGTAAAACCCAAATTCATTCCACAGATTCCTAAATCCATGAACAACAATAAGGGTAAGGAAATAGTAAAACCTACTTTCATTTCCTTGATTCCTCCTCTGATTTTTGCTAAATTGCAGAAAGAAGTTAATGAGTTATCAAAATACTTCAAGAAAAATACTAACTCTCAACAAAAAAAGTCATATGCAAATGCAACTTCTTTACCCAAACAACCAAGCCTAGCCACTCCAAAGAACATCACCAGGGAAATGCTTAAGATTAAGAAAATGTTCTCTAATCTCCCTAACAAGAAGATCAAGAAAATGCAGAAGATCATCAATGGTTCAAAGGACAAAGTCAAACTGAAGATTAACATAACTACCAAAGGTCCCTCCAGAAAGCAAGTAATCATTCCAATGAACAACAATATTACAAAAAAATTCATTAAGAACTCAAGTTTGCATGTAGCCAATATTAATTGTGCCCTCAAGACAATCAAATCCAATATAATAGCTGACTTTATTCATGTTAATAACAAAGGAATAGTAATTACCACTAACAACATCTCTTCAGAATCTGATCTGCAGGAGATTGAAAAATATGTAAAAAATTCACTATCTTCTGACATTGAAAATGTTTCTTTGCCCAGATTACCACAATCAAAGTTGTACCTCAAGATTGTAGGTATTCCATACATCAGCAAGAAGACAAACAATTGAATTTCATTGGATAATATCAAAAATGTTCTGAAGAACAACCACTTGTTCAATGACATTGTTCTTGTCTCTAAACCATGTATTATCCAGGTATCCCCTAAATCTGACATGGCTATCATATGGATCAACATTTGGAACATGCAAAATGGAACCAACACTAAGAAAGTCATTAACTGAAGGTTCAATATTAGTAGTTTCATTACAATAGTTCAGAGTGTAAATATGAACCCAGGCATACCACAATGCAAGAATTATTGGAAGTGGGGTTATACAGGAGGAGTCTGTCATATATAGGGATCTAAGTGTGTGAGATGTAATGGCCTTCACTTTACCAAACACCATTGTCACTTTGTATGGTGTTGTAAAGCTAATAAAAAAACTAACCCACCTAGGTTAGAGACAAAAAAGAGCAAACCCTGTCCTCACATATTCAAATGCCTCAACTGCAAAGACAAACACCAAGCTTATCAAGATTGTTGATGATGGACTTAACTTTTATTTTCGTTTCTTATTTTATTTTCTCTTTTTCTATTTTTAGAACAACTCGGGTTAGGGGTTATTAGTCACGCTGTCACATCAGTCACAAATTGATGGCGTAGTCACAAGACTGATTACGAGACTTGGGAGAATGAAGTAGAAGGTACTAGAATAAAGTGACGTCATACAGCATGGACAACACATGCTGGCCTCATGCAATACTCATGGTTATTTAGGGTAGGGTGCACAGTAGTGAGCATGGACCATGGGTTATAGTATATAAGGTAGACTACTTTGTCTTAGGAACTCTATCGAGTTCTCTTGTGTTACTCAATACAAGAGTTGTCTTATTCTCCCACTCTAAGGATCTTAAGTCATAACAAAGCTGACTTATATGACTGTCCCTTTTGGAAACATCATTTCAATAAGGAATGGCACTCAAAGGAATACATGAAAATTTGGAATAACCAAAAGAACTCAACTCATTCAGCTGTGAACAGCTCCACAATATGATTTTGAAAGACTTAAAGATATTCTCTTAAAATGTATGAAAGAACAACTTTCTCATCAACACCATTCTTAAGTCAACCAAAATTTCAACATCATATTCATCCAAGAACCATTGTGGTGTCACAAACTTTATTTAGCTTGTATCTCTACAACTAGTAGACCAATTTTCACAAACTAAGTTGCACTGAAAAGCCCCAAATGAGGGCTATCCGCATATGTGTGGGATGCACAAAAGTGACAACAAATGACTGAGATATCAGGCCATCAGTAGCTGTAAAAGCTTTGTCTGCTAATATCTCAAGAACAGCTAAACAGATTCATATGATTGAACTTGTGTTGGAAAGTGCTCATCAATCCATTTACAATGATATATAATGCGTCTCAAAGCAATAAGTATTGGTAGAGATATAAGCATATCAATGTAGTGATATAATTAGTTACCTTCTAAAATTAGCCTGACAGCTGCTATGACAGATGACAGCTTCCATCAGGTATGAGTTTTGATCATGTGATGGCAACAGCTTACACATGGACCATCACTCTTTTGTATATATACCTCTGTGTTTAAGAGCTAGACTTCAGACTTAACAACGTCAATTATTCTTATTGATACTTTCCATCATCTACCATCATCATATCCTTATACTGAACCTCTGAACCACCATTAAGTTCAAGTATCACAACCAGTGAGTATCTTATTTGTAATACATGGATAACAATCAGAACTATTCCCAGCTTAGTGAATTGCAAAGGCGTTTTCTTAGTAGGCATTTCAAATCATTCCAATTGGCTTATCTTTGCTAGAGAACTATGCTCAGCAAACAACTTCCCAAGAGTCATTATTTATGTTAATATCAGACTTTCTTCTTTTCGATTTTCTTTTTGCAAAGACATTATTAACCATAAAGACATTTTACTTGTATCTTTTTTCAATGACAATAACATCTTTTGGATCATGAATGTTTATTCTGATTCTTCTCATTCCACCTTAAAGTATCTCAAGAATACTGAGGTGAATATTCTGAATCTGCTAATTATGACTAGCAACTTTAATATTAGAGATAGTATTTGGGACTCTTCACCTCATCATTCAACTATTAGTGATGATCTTATGATCATTTGCAGACTTGTTTAACTTAGACTTGTCAATCCTGACTAACCAAGTTCCTACTAGGTATTTGGATATAGTTGGTAAAGCAAACTCTATCATTGACTTAATGTTTCTATGAAGTGGATCTAATGAGCTTAATAATCACTCCATCCATTCTGAATAGTGACTTTCCTCTGACCATGCTCCTATCATAGTGTCCATCCCTATTGCAGAAGAAAACATTATTATATCAAAATTCTCCATTGTGAAAAATAGCAAAGAGAAAGAAAACTTTATCAAAGATATTTCATATGTTATCAAGAACATCAATGTCTCTGATCTATCAGACAGCAATAAACTTGAAGCCACTACCAACTTTCTTCCATTGAGTATTAAAAATGCATGGAGAATGAATTTAAAATGAGTCAATATTATGAGGCACTCTAAGAGCTAGTGAAATAAAGAATGTAGCCTAGCATTGAGCAACTATAGGTTGACAAGAAGTCTCGATAATTGGAAACTATTCAAGAGCAAGGTCAAATTATTCAAATGATCCTTTTTCAATTTCAAAATTCAAGAAATCACTAACAAGAAATAGGAACCTTGGGAACTCATGAACTGGGTCAACAAAAGAAAATTACCTGCTATCAAAGCCATCAAACATAATGGTCAACAGTGCCATGATATCAATGATCTATGGAATACACTTCATTCTACTTTCAACACAGCTCTCCATTATTAAGTGGACATTGATATTCTTGATGAAATTATCAATAAACCGACTTCCTCTTGGCCTCTATTTTCAAAGGAAGAATTCAAGATTACCATAGCAAACTGCAACAATGTTTCAACCACTGGTCTGGATAAGTTGTTGTGGAGTCATCTCAAGATCATTCTCAAAGATGACAAATACTTAAATAGTATTATCCACATAGCTAACATCTGTATTGAGTTAAGATATTGGCCTTCGCATTTCAAAAGATCTACAACAGTTGTCATTCCCAAACTAAACAAGAAATTGTATGACACTCCCAAATCTTTTAGACCTATTGTCTTACTCAACACAATGGGCAAGCTAATCAAAAAAGTAATCAGAGAGAGACTTCAATTCATCACAGCAGCCAATGACTTCATCCACCCTAGTCAACTGGGTGGATTAAAGTTCAAATTCACAACAGATACAGGTGTAGCACTTACACACATTATTCAAATGGATTGGATCAAGAATTTGACAACAAGTACTCTTGTTTTTGATATTACACAGTTTTTTCCATCACTCAACTACCATCTCCTCACTCTCATTATGAAGAAAGTAGGATTTGACAATTGTATTATTTCATTCTTTTCCAACTATCTTATGAACAGAAAAACTAATTATTTTTCAAACAATTTTATTTCTCCCACATTTAACATCAATATAGAAGTGGGCCAGGATTCTGCACTCTCTCCTATCTTATCAGCTCTTTATCTTTCTCTATTCATCTATATTCTAGAAAATCACCTAAAAAATCTAAAAAATCTAATTTCTATTATTTTTTTTGTTGACGATGGTCTCTTTATCTCGCAGAACAAGTCTATTAACATCTCAAACAGTCACCTTTTCTGTAGTTATAATATACTAACCAAGTTGCTTGAAAAGTTCAGTCTTATAGTAGAACACTCTGAAACTGAAATTTTTTATTTTAATAGATCCCAAGGAGTCTTCAACTCTCCTCCTCTCAATCTTACTCCACTAGGAGGATCTATCTTATAGCCCAACAATTTGTGGAAGTACTTGGGCTTCATATTTGACAGAAAATTGACATTTCATCAACATGTCAATTTTTATACAAACAAATTGATCTCCACTGTCAAATGCATGAAACTTCTTGGCAACTCAAACTGTAGCATCAATCCTCTCTAGAAATATCTCCTGTATAGGATGTGTATTCTTTCCATTGTGTTATATAGATTTCAGCTTTAGTTCTATAATCACACTCCTATGATATATCACCTGAAAGCTCTAGGAAATATGTAGAGAAGAGTAGCAATATGGATTCTAGAGGCCTTCAAAACATCCTCTTCATATGGTATTGAAGCCATCACTAGACTCATTTCCATTAAACTGTACTTCCAAAAAACTTGGTGGAAGATCACAACTATGAGTACACAAACTACCACCCAACCACCTTGTATGCTCTCTCATTAATCCTCAAAGTAGTGTATCTACATCTCAAAACTTCATATATCTTGATTCCCTCACCAATCAACAGCACCTTCTTATCAAAAGCCATTTAGTCAACATGGTTAATAGGTTTAATGAAATTTTCCCATCTTTTATTCCACTTCATTCAGAATTTTCTCCTGGACTTAGAATAATTGATAATTTCTCAGACTATATTTCATTCAATGTTTGCAACAAAGGAAAAGATGATAAACATTGTGCTCACCAACTTGACAATCTAGCTTTAGAGTCCTCTTCATTCTCTTCCACTGCCATCATAGCATCAGATGCTAGCATCAAAAATGATGTTACTACATCCATTTTGCACACACACACTGTTATGAGATGCTTTGGACATGGACAATTTTTATTTTCTTTTTCTTTCATTTTCTGACTTTATAGGAATTGTGTTTTTCTTTTCTTTTCTTTTTAATGACAATGAAGAGGCACGTGACATCACAGTCACATGACATGTCACATCATGTGACTTCATAAGCCTAGAACATAGTGGAAAGATCTAGAAGATGACATCAGGGCACATGTATGTAACATGGTGGCCTTGAGTAGGAAATGAGGCAGACATGAGGTTGTAGCACGGACCAGATATATTTAGTATATATAGGATGCTAATTTAGCAGAGACTCCTTGTCAAGTTCTCTTGTGAAATCTCCACTAGATATCTGCCTTAAGAGATTTGCTCATTGTGTAATCGTTGGACTTTGTGTCTAGTGGTTGCCACAACACACACCTACAATAGACCTATCATTAAGATGATCCATTATGCAGTTTATATTACAAGTACTGAAGCAGAATTGTTTGCTATCAGGTGTAGTATCAACCAAGCCTTAAATTTTGATAATGTGTCAAAAGTCATCATCATCACTGACTCCATTTATATGGCAAGAAAAATCTTTAAACTATCTGTCCATCTCTACCAAGTCCAATTAGCAGCCATCCTCTCTGATCTTTGCAAATTCTTCATACATCACAAGAACAATTCCATTAAATTTTGGGAATGCCCAAGCCATCTTAAATGGTATCTTCACAATAAGATCAATAAAGAAACAAAGATCTTTAACCTAATTCCACTTTTTCTGTGCAAAATATCTTGGAACTTTAGCAAGAAAAGCAAAAGTGATGGCATTCTCAAATTTTGGAAAATGATGTTCCAAGCTTCAAATCTCAAAGGGAATTAATTTTTGGACCTACTTGATGACAATAACAACATTATAGAACTATCTTATATCAAAGAAGATTCATGGCTCAAAATGTTCAGCCATTTGAACTCTTTATGTGTGTGTGCTACAAGAGCAATTATTAATCATGCTCCAATAGGCGAATACAGACTTAGGTTCTTCCCTAGGGAGGAATTTAAATATTTGTGCAACATATATCCTATTGAATCAAGATACCATATTCTTCATGAGTGTGGTAGATTTAACAGTTATTGGAATCCAAGAAGGGACTCTCTAAGTTATTTTGTCATGTTCTTAGAAAATAATCCAGGTACATTCACTTTTCCTGACATTTTAGTGTAAATTTTTATATTTTCTTGTTTCTTTTTCTTATTTCTTATTTCCTTTTTGTTTTTCTTTTCTCTCTCTGTTTTTAGTTCTATGTATGTCTATTCCTTTTGTAAGTAGTTATGAAGTAGCCATCATGGTCTGCCCATATGCTCCATGTAATAAATTGCTGATTTTTTTTTAAAAAAAAGAATAGGCTAGATATAGTAGTAGCATAGACTATCTGGTAGAGTATATAAGATAGACAACATTGTACTAGGAAATTCATTGAGTTCTCTTGTGATTAGCCTAATCTAAGGTTTGCTCTTTTGACTCTAAGTCTTGAGACATAACATTAGAACTCAATTCCTTTTCTTGAGACTGTCCAACACAAGACCCTCTCACACTCTTATTCTTTTATTATCCTTGACTAAAAAGCAACATCATACTTTAGTCAAGGAAAGTTGCTGAGCCCTAGATATAAAGGGATATACTAGCTAGGCAGGGGAAGCTTGGCCATTTGTTTGTATCAAAGCCCACTGGTACACTTCAAATATATTACCTTTTGTGGACATGTTATATACCTTTTTCTATTATCAGCTCTGTGCTACAGATCCACTTGTGATCTGTTTATATAGGAGAACACTTGTTATTAAAATCTTGTCTAGAGTAGAATGGCCTTTTTAGGCCAAAATTGTTTACAGTTTTATTAAGACAGTAGATAAAAAGTAGTCAGTAGACAGTGTGAGATAGAACAAGAAGAGGGCCCATTAACATCTACAGAGATTAAGTCTAGTTTAGAATATGAGTTAGAGGGAGAGACCAGCACAGGTTCTGCCCTCTCTTTATATACATCTTTATCACCCATACCACTATCACTATCAATATTTCTCTCACCATTATCACTATTATTATACACCATGAGTTAACATGACTTATATGTCATTATCAGACAACAACAGGAGCAGTCCATAGTAATGTAGGTGCAGATTCAAGCTTTGATTATAGAGGAAGCAAAGACAAGAGAAGGAGAGGTAATGGAGGGATCCAACACAGAATCCAATATAAAGATAGCCAAGCCACCAGTTTTCAATAGAGAAGCAGAGAAAGTAGAAGGATTTATCACAGCATGCAGATTGTACTTGAGAATGAAGATGAGAAAGGCAATAGTAGAAGAACAAATTTAATAGGTCTTGTCATATGTGCAAGGGGAATTAGCAGATGTATAGAAGGAAAATTTATTAGAGAATTTGGAAAACAGAAAAGTAGAATTTGAGTTAGCAGGAGAATTTTTGTTAGAATTAAGAAGAGAGTTTGGAGGAGAGATAAAGCATTGGTAAAAGTAGCAGAACTCAGGAGGATAGAGCAAAGAAGAAGGAATATAGAGGAATTTGTGCAGAAGTTTTAAAGAACAGCAAGAAGAAATAGGTATGAAGAAAGAGTATTGGTAGAAGAATTTAAAAGTGAAATGAGTAGAGCAATAAGAAGAAAGCTAATAGAGGCAAAAAGGCCTCCAACTAGTATTGATCAATAGTAAAAATATACCACTGATTTAGATAGACACTGGAGGAAGAGTAGAAAAGAAGAGAAGAGATTGAGGAGTAGACAAGATAATAGGGCTCAAGCTCTAAGGCAAAGTAATATAGGGGCATAATGATAACTGATACTACAACCTTAAGTATAGCCAAGGAGACAAGAGGTTTTCTTACAGTAGGCATCAGCAGTATTATAATGTGTATGAAGACTAATATTTTTCTTTTTCTTTTATTTATTTTTCTTGATTTTATATTTCCTTTCTTTTAAATTTATATTTCTTTTATTGATAATGAAGAGGCATGTGACACTGTAGTCACATGACATGTCACATGATGTGATATTATAAAGCCTAAAATAGACTAGAATGAGCTGGAGTAGTTTAGATGGATGATGTTAAGGAACATATTGACTATATGTGTCACAAACTTTATTCAGCTTGTATCTCCACAACCAGTGGACCGATTTTCACAAACTAAGTTGCGCTGGAAAGCCCCAAATGAGGGCTATCCGCACATATGCGGGATGTACAAAAGCAACAACAAATGACTGAGATATCAGGCCATCAGTAG
>JAJOHK020000773.1:0-19850 GCA_022457215.2 Leucocoprinus gongylophorus
TGGGACTTTCTCTCCTTCATCTGAAGTTGCAACCATACAGCAGACAGACGGCGCAGCACATAAGCTGAAGCCAAGGTTGTTCTACAAGTCCGCTTATCTCCGAGTCCATTCTGCAGACTTCCACCCCAGTGTGAACCACACCTGACAGGCTGAGTCTTTAACCAACAACCTCCCCATTATAGGTGCATTTAGGACTAGATCTGACTTAACAGCCTAAGCCTACCAAGTAGGTCAGCATGAAGTTGTGCTCATGCAGTACTTTAGATAGGTTTTCCCACATCCTGGTGATTCCAACACTCTGGCTTCAACTTGAGCCTGAACTGGTTATTATTATACCAGCAGACTGACAGTAGATATAAATCTCTCAAGCCAGAGGAGAGGAACTACCCCATTTTGCTACGGCCCAGTCATAGCAGATGCACTACTCTCTGCTGTATCTTCCTGTTCCCTGGCAGGTGGTTCACTTATACCTATAAGGTGCAGATCCCCAACCTGTCCAGAGTCACTGCCTTGCCACCTGCCAACTTAGTGAGTGCCCTAGAACAGATCTAGACTAGGAGTTGTTTTCTACAGTGTGACTAACTATCTCTAAGTCATACAACCTAGAGATGTAGGATGTTCTGTTCCTATCCTAGCTTTACCAGCCAGGTTTATACCAAATGGTGGGCTGAGCCCTTAACCAATTAGCCCCCTAGAATCTGATCCAACTAGGTAGGTTTATGCTAAACAGTAGGCTGAGCCTTTAACCAATCAGCTCCATAGGAGAGGATTGTTATTACCCCAGTTTCCCATCTTATATTGACCTATCCTTTTGGTCCCAGTTATGGGTATCACCAGACATAGTGCTTACAATGAGAACTAGTCTGACTACTTGGTCTTGCAAAATCTACAAATCCTGCTCCCCTAGGGAGTCTATTACTAGACCTTGCATCCTGGCAATAGTAATGCTCGCTAGTCCTATGGTATACACCAATTATAGGAACCAAGAACCCCAGTAGTTGTCATATGGTATCATTACCACATAGTCACAAAGTTAAAATATTTGCACTTAAAGAGAATTGAACCCTTAATCTTTTAAATACTCACTCAAGTACTCTCACCAGGTCTTCAATGATTGAAATCATTAGGCTACTGGAGCCTGTTACTAACTTTGACTCTAATATTACTCTTTTGACTCAGTTATTAATAACATTATTAATTTCATTAATCTTGTCAACCAAAAGTTTGGAAAATGCTTCTTTGATCTTAATGATATCTTTGACATTACTTTTGAAGACCTGAGCATAAGAAGGCTTGTTGAAATTAGAGATTAATTGATTTTTATTATAGTACTTTGACTTGGCCAAAATATTTTTACTTGGCCTAGGAGAAATAGATAGTAGAATCCTAGAAATATTAACTTTTTTGTCCTTATTTTCTTTTCTTGGGATTATGTTGTTGGTTGATTTTCTATTGAACTATACAGAAACACATTGTCTGAAAGATTTCTTGTCTTGGTTAGCTATTAGTTTGTTCCAGCCAAATTCCTGAGAGAAAATCTCATACTGCAAAACTAAATTTACCAATTTGAGAAATATCCTTAGCAGTCTTGTTTTCTAGCTTATATTGCCTAATAAAGACTGCAATTCTGTGGAGTGAACAGATGATGTTTTATGCATTACTATCCAAATACTCATTTATACCAAAAATGGAAATTGAACAGAAATTACTATCCCAAAGTTATAGATCTACAAACTAATTAGTAGTGTATGGAATGACTATAGATTCAAGACCTTAAGGATTAGTCATGTTATACAATTCTTCTACATGAAGAACATATATGAGTTCAGCTAACAGCATTTAGTTAGTAAAGTTGTTCATTCTCTTCTTGAATGTTATATAGGAGAAAAATAGACTTTGAGCTCTTTTATTCTTGACTTGATCCACCTATGTAGGGTTGTTGTTTGAAGTTTGGACTCTGTCTATATAGGCCACAGATGATATGTTGGAATGTGTGAAAGATTCTCTGAAACTATTAGTACTGGTGGATTTTAGCCTATTTCTGGAAGTAACAATTTTGATATCTATGTATATAGCTGTAAAAATTGTTGAAGAGATATTTTGGAGATTTATATTGAAAGAATACAGTATATTCACTAATTCTCTACTGAAAACTACTATATAAGATGGTAATAAGAGAAAGAGAAGCATTTTTGATCATACTCTACCTCCTAAGTCTAAAATAAAGAAAATAGAAATAAAATCCAAATAGAAAATAAATAAAAATGAAAAATAAAAATAAAAGAGAAATAAAAAAATAAAAACCAAGTCTATCATTCACAACTTTAACACCAGTTCATGAATACTAAGAGAAAGTATCTAAAAAACTTGGAAACTTGAGTAATGCTATTACTATATAATCTAACAATTCATATCAAGTGAGATCACTAACTAATAATAGTAAGAATGCAAGATACAATAAGTATGAGTCAAAGATAAAATAAATTCCAACATATATATAAGTTATGGTAAGCATGAAGCAAACACCTGTAGACTATAAGATATAGATTATAACAGGTTCATACTTGTGTTACATACTATTTGACTTTATCTAACATCTGCATCTATTCATCCTCTTCTGGTACAAATCACACTCCATCTCAAGAACCAAATCTCTCCATTCTTCATGAATATGGAGTTCCAAACAATAATCCCATAGTGTTTGACAACTCAGAGTATGTGCAGCAGCAGTATTATTAGAAAAGACTTCCTGTATTTAAGAACAATAGTCACTATGTGGGTTTTTTAGTCTAATAATTAACTTGAATTTGTACTATACTTGTCTCACTTCCTTTTAAATCTCTTGTCCAAAATATGACTACATAATGAGTAGGCTAGTTATCACATTATCTATTGAAGCCAAGGTTATTATCTATATAACACTACTTCTAAGCCCTTTTCTATCCTATATTTGTTAAGTTGAGTCTTCTATCCTATCTTCTATACTATATTTGTGAATATTCTTGACAAGTATGAATTGTTTCTAACAATTATCTCCTACTTTTCTATTACTTCTTTATCTATACCAATTGATTCACTCCTATATTACAATATGGGTCAACATAGTGTTATAACAACTACTAGTCCAAAGACCAATAAAACCACTAAGATAAACTTATGAGCAAAGTATCACATGGAAATTACAAGAGAACTTGACAAAAGGTCTCCAATACATTGCTACCCTATTTATATAATAGATACATGGTCCATGCTAATAATAAATGCACCTACCCTAATATATACATGTTGTTTATGAGTCTACCACACTGTTTTTATAAGACAGACATGTTTTCTAATATTATTGTTCTAGATCCTTCTACCATATTCCAGACATATAACCTCATATCATGTGACACCTCATGTGATCATGGCCATATATCTCTTCATTGTCCAAAATGAAAAAGAAAAGAAATATTAAATTAAGAAAAATAGATAAAAAGAAAAGAAAAATGTTAGTGTCCAAGCATACTATGACATACAGTTCCTTAGACTAACTTTTACTTTAGATGAGGCAGTAGGTAGAACAGATAGCAGTATTGCAGGCATTATTAGCAGCAAGAAGAAAAGTAGAAGAAGAAGAAGAAGAAATTGAAATAGAGACTCCAAAACTTAATACTAGGTCAAATACTAGGTCAAATGTAGAAGTGGCTAAGCTACCAATATTCAATGGAGATGTTAGCAAAACAGCAGATTTTATAATAGTATATAAGTTGTACATAAGGATGAAAATAAGAAAAGTGTCAGTAGAGAAGCAGGTATAGTGGATATTATTATATATATAGGAAGGGTCAGCAGATATATAAAAGAAGAATGTCATGGAAGATTTGGAAAGTAGAGATCTGGAATTCCCAACAGTCAGAAATTTTCTAACTAAGCTGAAAACAGAATTTAGCAGTGGGAACAATGAGTCAGCCAAGATAGCAGAGTTGAAGAGAGTAGGATAGGAATCAAGAATGATGGAGAAATTTGTATAGGAATTCAGGAGAGCAATGAGAGAGAGTAGTTTTAAAGAATGAGTATTAGTAGAAAAACTTAAATGAAAAATGAATGGAGTTGTTTAAAGAAAACTCATAGAAACAAAATGATTTCTAGAAGTATTGAGTTAAGAGAGAAGCAGAAAATTTAAGAATGAGCATATCAACAAATACTAAAGGGACAAACAGGCAATGATTGCCACAGCCTCAAGTTTGATCAAAGAGATAAGAGATATAGTGAGTGCTAGCAAGGCCTACTCTGATAGAGAGGACAAAGTGAAGAGAAAGAATGCAGCTATAGTAAACCCACAACAACAGTAGGTAGAATTCATGACTAGATATGATATATATGCTATGAATATGGACAGAGAGAGAAATTGTTATAATTGTGAAGATTTTGGACATATTGCCAGATATTGTAGGAGTAGGAGGGTAATTGAACAAGGATAACAAATTAGCTACTAGAAAAACAATAGTAATTTAAAAGAGAACAAAAGTCTGATAATCCTTAATTAGACTCTTTTAGTAACAAGTTTACAATACTTAGTAGTAAAGTAATGGATAATATATCTAGATACAACTTAAATGGAAACTTCTTAAGAGAAGTAACAGTAAAGATTAGGCTTGAAAGAATTGATATATAAGGAGTGACAGTGGTGTCAAAGTTGTAAATGATGGACTAGATTCTATTATATTTTTCTTTTAGTTTTATCTTCTTTCTCTTATTTTCCTTTATTTTATTTTGAGTTTTCCTTTCCCTTTCTTTATTTTGAACTTAGGCAGAAGAAGTGGTATGATGTCATGGTCATGGTCACACCATCATGTGACACAGAAAATATCATAAAAGATTTTAGAACAGATAATATTATATAGTATAGCAATAATATATTGGTCTTATAGAAAGTATATATACTTTAGAGTAGGTTAGTTGTAATGTATACATAGACCATGGTCTATGGTATATGAGATAGACTAGTTTGTACTTAGAATACTATCAAGTTCTTTTGTGTTACTCAATACAAAAATAGTCTTTTGTCTTTACTCAAAGACCTAAGTCATAATAAATGAAGGCATTGTTATATAGTAGTATGATATAGTTAGCTATAAGTTCAGAATTTACAAGAAAGCAAGGATTTAAGTTAAAGAAAATAAAAAACCTAATATATGTGAGAAATGTAGATGAGATGTTCAACAAGGAAGGACTAATAGAAAATACCATGAAAGTAAATATTTCATAAAAAACATAGAGAAAGAATAGAGATTAATGTGATAAAAGAACAAAAGTGGAGTGTAATTTTGGGAATGCTGTAGCTAGCATGCTACAATCCTGAAATTGACTGGAGTATAGGAGAAGTGAAGATAATAAGATGTTCAGAGGAATGTGGGAGCAGTAAAGGCTGAAGCAAGAAAAATCAGAATGCCAACAGCAGAGAGAAGAGGAAAAGAAGCAAGAAGAAAATGAGTAGAAGAAAAAGAAGAAAAGAAAGAAAAAGAAGATAACAATAGAAGTGAAGAAAATAGTAGAGGAGTAGGAGATTTGGAATGAAGAAAAAGAAGCTAAGAAATTGGTTCTTTTAAGATTTCATAAATAAATTCATGTCTTTAAGAAAAAGAAATACTGATAAGGAAGATGTGAAATCATGTGATAAGTATGAAGGAAGATTTTGTGCTAAGAAAGAGAAAAGTGTATTTATTGTCAAGAGAAGAAAAAGAAGAGATATACAAGTTTATAGACAAATAACTGAGGAAAAAGTATATTAGACTCTTAAAGTCATCTCAAATAGCACCAGTGTTCTTTGTAGGAAAGAAGAATGGTAAGAAGAGAATGGTTCAGAGCTATAAGTATATAAACAAATAAACTATTAAAAATAATTACTCTTTGTCTTTGATTTTAGATGTTGTAGAAAATATTGGTACCAAGAATGTATTTACTAAGTTGGATTTATATTAGGGCTATAATAATGTATGGATAAAGGAGAAAAATGAGTGGAAGATAATATTCATGACTCCAGAAGAATTATTTGAACCTACAGTAATATTATTTAGACTTACTAACTCCAGCAATATTTCAAATAATGATGAATAAGATCCTATGGAACTTGATTAATACTAGAGAAGTGGTGAGCTTTATTGACAATATAAAAGTGGGAATGGAAGAGGAGAGATATGATGAAGTGGTTGAAGTGGTAGTAAAAAGGTTAGTAAAGAATAATTATATATAAAACTGAAGAACTACAAGTAGAAGGTTAGGAAAGTAGGATTCTTGAAAATAGTAATAGAACTAGAGGAAATTAAAATAGAGGAAAAATATAAAGGCAGTATTGGACTGATTGACTTCTTTAGGAATCAAGAGTGTTTTAAGACTATTACTGTTATAATGTGCATAAGGACTAAACATTTTTCTTTTATCTATTTTTCTTAATTTTATATTTCTTTTCTTTTGAATTTCTTTTTCTTTTTATTGATGATGAAGAGGCACATGACTGTGGTCACATGACTTGTTACATGATGTGAGATCATAGGCCTAGAGTGGGCCAGAGTGGTCTAGATAGATAATATCAAGGAGCATATTAATCATATAGCTACTTCATAGTGTACATATAGTGTACTCATGGGCAATGAATGGATATTAGGGCAGGAGTAATTATTAGTAGCATGGATCATGTGTAATTTATATAAATAGGGTAGTAATTCAGCAGAGACTCCTTGTCAAGTTCTCTTGTGATCTCCACTTGATATCCTACTGAGAAATTTATTGCTTGTGTTACTATTAGTCTTTATGACTAGTAGTTGCCACAACATCTAAGCATTGAATGATTGCTAACATCTCTTTATTGTGAATTTCATAATTCTTCTTTGCTTCATTTAATAATTTAGAGATATAGGTAACTAGCCTCCATCTCTCATCTTCACACTTCATCAACAATACTCCTCTTATGGCAAAATTTGACACATCTACTTCTACTCTCATCTCTCTATCTAAGTCTAGTGTTACCAAGACTGACTCTGTTATAAATCTTTCTTTCAACTCCTCAAATGCTTTCTGCTGCTTCTCTCCCCAACTCCACTTTGTCTCTTTTCTCATCATCTCATGTAACGGCCTTGCTATTTTCGCAAAATCTTTGACAAACTATCTATAATAGTTTGCCAACCCCAAAAACTTCTGCACATCCTTTACACTCTTTGGCACCAGCCACTCTACCACTTCTTGAACCTTCTCTTTCTCCATTTTTACTCCATCTTCTTCAATTACTACTCCTAAAAATCCCATTTCTCTAACTTTCCACATGCATTTTTCTGGTTTTACAAATAAGTCATTTTCTTCTAACCTCCTCAATACTTCCTCCACTATCTCATCATGTTCTTCTTCTGTCTCTGTCGCTATCATCATATTATCAATGAATACTGCTACCCTTTCTTCCACCACTAAATCTCTTAGCAAATCATTCATCATTATCTAGAATGTCGCTGGTAAGTTAGTTAACCCAAAAAACATTACCATGGGTTCAAATGACCCCTCTTGCATTGAGAATGCTATCTTCTACTCATCTTCCTCCTTTATCCTCATATTGTTATATTCCTATCTTAAATCTATCTTTGTAAACACTCTCTTCTTCCCAATACTATCTATCAGATCTGAAATCAGTAGCAACAGATAGTTGTTCTTGATTGTTCAACTGTTCAGATATCTATAGTCTTGCACCATCCTCTTCTTTCCATCCTTTTTTGGCACAAAGAACACTGATGACATCTGTGGTGACTTCAATGGCCTAATATACCCCTTTCTTAACTAATCTTTCACAAACTCCTGTACTTCCTCTCTCTCTACTCTTGACAACAGATATATCTTCCTCTTTTTTGGTACAAAACCTTCTCTGAGATCTATGGCATGATCTCAGGCCTTCCTCATCAGCATTCTCTCTGACTTTTTCTTCTCAAACACCTTTAAATACTTATGGAACTGTCTTGGAACCATTCATTCCACCATTCTCAATTCTATCAAATCTTCCTCCTCATCTCTATCTTCTTCCTTTTCTTCTACTATTCTTGCTATCGCTATCTCTTTATCTGTTGTCAGTCTTCTAAAATCTTCTTTTTTCCCTTTTGCTTCCTGCTTCTGCCATCCTGGCTTTATCTGTCTTCCTGTCTTCCATTTCTTTCCACATTCCTCTAGACATCTTGTCATCTGTACCTCTCCTATTCTCCAATCTATCTCTGGGTTATGGCATGCTAGCCAAAACATACCCAATATAACTTCCTACTTCTATCCTCCTATTACATATATTGATGTCCTCTCCTTATGTCCCTTAAAAAATATCTCCACCTCCACTGTATCTACTATCAGTCTCACATAATTTAATGTTCCATTCATATTTCTTATATATATTGGTCTTTCCAACTTCATCTTCCTAAATCTGTGCTTTCTTGCAAATTCTTCACTCATTACCAACCCTGTCGCTCCACTATCTAACAACACATCCGCTTACAATTCCCTCTTCCTCTTTCTCCTGTTTTAATCCAATCTTTACCATCACTTCTCTCAAATATTTCTCCTTTTTCTCCTCCCTTTCTACCTTAGTCTGTCTTACTTTTATCTCTCTCCTCACTCTTTCTTCCCTCAAAATTTCCCTTTTATCTTTTAACACCTTAAATTTATTTAAGGGTACCTGTGCTGATCTTTCTTCTCACATATTTCTACAATTATAGGCCATATGCCCAAATTCTCCACAAGCAAAACACTTCCTTTCTTCTATTACTCTCTATCTATTCTCTTCTCTTCTTCTTTCCCATATCTCTTGTCATCTCCACTCTTTTTCTGCTCTTCTTTCCTCTTATACTCTCATCTCATCTACCTTTCTCTATTCTTTATCTACCCTCTTTCTTTGTTCTTCTTCTTTCTTTTCTTTTTGTCTTCTTTGTTCTTCCTTCTTCCTTCTCTCTTCATACTCTCTTCTCCTTTCTTCTTGTCTTCTTTTCTTTTCCTCTGCCACCACTTGCAACTTCAATATTTATTTTTGTAATTTTAACATTGTCACATTATTTTCCATTATCACATTCATCAATCTAACTGCCTCTTCTTCACTATATTCCCTAATCATCTTCTCCATATTCACCTAACTAATATCTACCATCTTGTTTCTAATTTCTTCTTCTGAAATCAAATCTATTCTCTCGCTGCCTTTTGTTACCAGCAGTATCCTAATCTCTCTCTCACTGCCTTATTATTTGATAGCAGTATCATCTCTCTCCAAAAATATTCCTCTGTAAGTGCTAGTTGGTATTCTTCTTACCTGACATCACACTATCTACTGATTATCTATCTACTTCTCTACTAACTACTACCCTAATTGAATTCCTGGCTGATATCCCTAAGAAGAGAATCTCTAATCTAGACACTTCTTAATGGACTATGCTGCTGCTCTGCATGGACAGGTTACAAGGGAACCTGCAGCACAAGCCTTCTATATAAATATCACTATCTACCATATCTACAAAAGGTATCTCTCAGTAAGATATTAAGTGGAGATCATAAGAGAACTCAATAAGGAGTCTCTGCTGAATTGCTACCCTATTTATATAAATTACACATGGTCCATGCTACTAATAATTACTCCTGCCCTAATGTCCATGCATCGTCTATGAGTGTACACTATGAGATAGACATACTCCTTAATGTCATTTATCTAGACTACTTTAGCTCTCTCTAGTCTCTTCTAGGCTTTATGACATCACATCATGTGACATTTCATGTGACTGCAGTGTCACATGCCTCTTCATCACCAATAAAAAGGAAAAGAAATTTAAAAGAAAAGAAAAATATTAGTCCTCATACATATTATAACAGTGAGTACTAATTGGTATGTTGCTATTGAACACTGGGGATCAAGTTCAATAAAAGTTATCTTTGTCAATTATTAGACTAGTAAATTATAGTGTAACTACTAGTCTTGTATGTACTATAGAAGATGCTTGAGGTTTCAGTAATATAGTCTTTATTACCCTGAGTGGAGGTTTCAGTGTTGAAATACTAACAGAAGTATGACCCTGCCATAAAAGACTGAGTTGGATAGAAGTATCTTCAGATTATTGTACCAATGCTACACAGGCATGTTGTAAGGAAGATGGCTGCCATAAAAGATAAGCTTTTAGATATTGACAAGGGGTATCTCTATGGAGATGTGTTCTCTGAGTGGGTTTACTTAGCATATGACAAGGATATAGAATAGTATCTATAGCTATATATACCTATTGATTATGAGGCTTATGTACTATATATATATGGCAAATGAGTTATAAAACATAAGGAGAATATGAAGGAAATAACACCTACTACATAAGATGCTGACTGAGACAACTACAGTGTAGCCAATTATTGTGTCATAAGAAAGCTACTCTAAAATATATAGTCCATAATACAGCCACTTGTGAACATAAGGTATTAATTGTAAAAATACTCTCTTTTTAACATTCATGTTCCTATGAACTAGTTTACTAATGTTAAATCTCCAACTATATAGGGTGCTACCAATTTCTTGGTTAGTCTGATAACAACTTCTTGTAATGTTAACACAATAAAATAGAGTTTGTGAGGAGGTTCTCCTATATACATTTCAATGGGAAATTCTTTCCTTGTAATGTCTGCATTATGTTTTTTCTTTAGAAATTCAACAGCTATTTCTTCCCCATATTGTTTGTCTTGTTTTTCTTAGGATTATATGGATTTTTAGTAAGATAGCAGATAAAATAGTATTGTTGTAATTGGTAACTGCAAATATTTCATGTACTTGTTCAAGTTATCAACTTTATCTTAAATGAATGTTAGTTCTGGGGTTTTTGGTCTAGATGGTAAAACATCATATAGTTTATAAAGAAAAACTTCTTTATTTTGAACTAGTTGTTTTCCCTTGTCATTCATCACTAGTTTCTTCATTTCTTGATCTTCTTGTTTATATGTGTCTTATATCTTTTTGATCTGTCTATCAGCATATGTATTTCCTTTTCCTTTACAATTGTCCAGTTCATCCACCAAAAGCATTTGAATATGATATGCTTGGTTTTCCATATTGCTCTGAACAATGTTTCATAAATCTTCAGAGATACTAAAAATATCTCCTACTGTTTGTATTCTATAGTTGTTGCTAACTTGTAGTATTGTCATCTCAATTTCTGCCATTTGAGTGTTTGCTTCTTCTACCAACTTAATAATGTTCTGAAGTTGTAGTTGAACATCAATCATTCTTTCTATTCCTCATATAATCTTGTGATATTTTCTCATTCAGTCTTTTCTCTTATTAGTTAAAATATTAACCAAATCCATATTGTTGAGGGTGTAAGTAACATATAGGTTAGAGGAGGTGTGTTAGGAACAGACCAGTTACTAAACTAGTTGTGCTAAAAGTGTGCAATGTCAAGCTTAGCTTTGACATCTGGCTGGTACTATATATGTACTTCATACTATACTCCTGACAAGGTGGGTGAAGTAGTGAATTGTTGAGACATTAGAAAGATTTCTTGTTGTTTAAATAACTTAAGATGTCAAATTAGGATTTTACTCCCCTCTTTTATAGGTTTTAATCATGTTTGTTGCTGTATCTCTTCCAATGTACTAAGAATTGCATGTCACTTTCTTATTTTCTATGATTTCTAATTTCTTCAACTTTGTATTTTTTTCTTCATTAACAATATTAATCTTCCCAATATCCATGGGTGCACTTTTTTCTCTATGTGTTGTTCTAGTTCTTATTTGGTAATCTTGTCTTCATTCTGTAGATTTATATCCTTGACCAACTGAAGTAATTGCTACCTTTCATTCTTTGAGCATTTCAGATGTTGCCATCAGTAGATATCCTAATATTATCTTGATTATATTTACCTGCACATTCTTCTTCAACTATATGCTTCTTTCCTTGCTTAAAGGTTTCTATCTTCCATTCAGTATCTGCTACCCTACTCTTGTCACTGAATATTGTTTTTATTTTTCATCTGAATTTGTCTCAATCCTGGGTATTTATTTCTTTATCTAGCTCATCAAGCTTCTTCTAGATATAAATCCTAGCTACACCCCCTTCAAGTTAGGCTAATATTGCTGTGATCCTATTATTTGTTGCTATTACTCTGTTACTCTTGAGGAATAATCTAATTTCCTTCTATCAGTCTTTGAATTTTGCTCTATTTCTATTAAACCATATCAGATCTAGGACCATGCTTTTTAGTAATTCTATCTGTTCATTCTGTATATTTGCTGGTGCTGTTGACATTTCATTTGTATACTCTGTAGTATTTTCTAAGATGTTTTCTGTAATCTTCAATGATCCTAGTTGTTCTGACAATGCTTCTATCTTATATTCTCAATGTTTATTTGTTCTACTGTCTATAGTTTATGCCACAAGTATCTTATATCTTCCAATGGTTAAACCTTCAATTGTTCCAGTAGTCTGACCACTATACACTCTCTTTTTGCAAGGTGAGCCTAGTGACACTTTACCAAATGTTATGATCTTAAACTTGGCTTAGGTTGCAACTTAGACAAAGACTTAAGTAAGAGTAGAGAAGAGAGTCAATTGGTAAAGCATAAAAATATAAGATAGTATCTATAGCTATATATACCTATTGACTATGAGGCTTATATGCTACATACATATGGCAAATGAGTCATAAAACATGAGGAGAACATAAAGAAAATAATATCTACTATATGAGGCACTGACTGAGACAACTATAGCACAGCTAGTTATTGTATTATAAAGAAACTACCCTAGAACATATAGTCTATGATATAGTTACTTATAAACATGAGATATCAATCATAACATTGTTATTCAGACCCCATAAAATTAATAAGGAATATAAAGTTTTAGTTCTTAAATTGATAGATGATTAGAAATAGAGTATTATCTACACTAAAAGAGTATGGATATTAGAGAGTATATGACAAGAATATTTTATTCTGACTCACACAACTATTATGGTAAAAAGCATAATAAGATTCTTTCTGCACTATGTGTAAAAACATTATAGCTTTCTCACTTATATTATATTAGATAAAGGACTGTAGTTCATAGTACTCTTTACAAAAAAACTCTAGTATCCACTCAGTGTTGAGATAGCTTTATCTATAGCTTAACATTTGTAGTTGGATGAATAAACAAAGCAAGTGAATTAAGAGCTTAAACAATATCTCTAGATTTTTATTAATAAGTAACAAAATAATTATATTACAAACTTCATTCAACTCATATCTCTACAATCAGTAGACTGATTTTCACAAACTAAGTTATACTGGAAAGCTCTAAATAAAGCTATTCATATATATATATAATATATAAAAGTAATAACAAACAACTAAAATATCAGGCTATCAGTAATTGTAAAGCTTTATTGGCTATTATTTTATAAATGGCTAAATAAAAAAAGTGTTCATCAAACTGTTTTTAATAATTGTTAGACATAGTTCACATCTTATTATCTAATATTTAGTAAAACATTTTGGAAGTCTAAATAAGTTACTTAGTATATTATCTAAGAATGCAAAAAATAAGTCAGAATAACCTTTAGCTTTAACTTATATACTATGCTTTTACTAACTACACTGGTTACATATTTCAAAAGTGAACTTGGAAAACTTAGTGAGTTAGAACTACTAAAGAGTAGTAAAATTATCACAAAATGAACTACTCACTTATTTGTGATATCTAAACCTTAGATATATTCTCAGAGGCTTAGGAGTGATTCAGAAGTTCAATAATGATGACAATAATGATTAAGATCAATACAAATAATAAAATATAAAGATTAATGTAAATTAATGTTATTAAGTCTGAGATCTAATCTTTAGATACAAAAGAGTGATGGTCTATATACAAGCTGTTTCTATCACATGATCAAAACTTATACCTGATGGGAGCTGTTATCTGTCATAGCAGCTGTCAGGCTAATTTTAAAAGATAACTAATTATGTTACTACATTGATATACTTGTATCTCTATGAATACTTATTGCTATATAATATACTATATATCATTGAAAACAGTTTGATGAGCACTTTTCAATGTAAGTTCAATCATGCGAATATGTCTAGTCATTAATGAGATATTAGCAAATAAAGATTTTATAGTTACTGATGAACTGATATCTTGGTTGTTTGTTATTGCTTTTGTACATACCATATATATGCAAATAGCCCTTATTTGGAGCTTTACAGTGCAACTTAGTTTGTGAAAATTGGTCTACTGGTTGTAGAGATACAAGCTGAATGAAGTTTGTAACAGAAATATGTTATTACTAATATTAGAAGAGAGTATTAATTTTAGTCAATTTTGAGTATAAGCTAATACAGTGTAAACTACTAGATTATATATTAGATATACTACCTAAGATAGTTATTTAGAATGGAAACTGTTAAGTAAGTTACTCTGATTTACTAGTAATATCAAGATTACAGAAAGTAGACTTTATTTCTTTTTATTTTCTTTTATTTTTATTTTATTTTCCATTTATTTTTCATCTTTTCTATTTTTAGAACTCTAGGGTTAGGATTAGAAGTGATTGGTCACATCAGTCACATCTGATGGTATGGTCACAACACTAATCATAAGACTAAGGAGAAGAAAGTAGAAGGTTCTAAAACAAAATGACATCATACAACATGGACACCATATATTGGCCTCATGCTCTATACATGGTTATTTAGGGTAGGGTGCACAGTAGCTAGCATGGACCATTGGTAGGAGTATATAAGATAGACTAGTTTGTAAAGAGCTCTCTATCGAGTTTTCTTGTGTTTTCTCTAATACAAGAGTTTGACCTTTATCCCACTCTAAGGATTTAAGATTATAACAAGTGATTCTTAGATATCAGGAATAGAATTGACAAGAGTCCAGTAAGAACACCTAAGAGAAAATAGAGAAATGTGATCTATACCAGAAGAGATTAAAAAGTATAGATGAGAAAAGGATGTTATTTATAAGTTGGAATAGATGTGGTCAGAATGAAATGTGACAATAATATATAGTATATTCTATAACAATAAGTATTTATAGTAATATAATTAATTATCTTCTAAAATTAGCCTAGCATCTTCTATAACAGATAATAGCTCTTATCAGATATGAATTTTGATTATATGATAGAAACAGCTTATATATAGATTATTACTCTTTTGTATATATATCTCTGTATTTGAAAATTAGACCTCAGACTTAACAACATTAATTATTCTTATTAATACTACCTATCATCTATCATTACTATTTATGATAGATTAATATAACCTCCTCCCATCAGCAGAATTTTGTCACATCCCATTCCAACATCTGTCCTAACTCATAGATAACACCCTTTCCTCATCCATACTCCCTGACCTCTTTCAGTGCAGATCACATCTCTCCATTTCCCCTTGGATGTTCTTGCTGGACCCTTGCCAACTCCATGAATCTCCATTCCCAACATCCAAGAATTAGACAAAAATTAGACAAAATGGCAAGATAGAAAATAACACATGTTATATCAAGGAGAGGAAAAACTTGTTATGGAACCTTAAACTTAGTGAGTAGGAGGTTATGACTGGTGTTACAATTTCTTGCCTCATCCTCTGCAGTATCCCTGATTCAATCCCTGTGTCGCAGTATCGTCGCAGTATCGCAAGTAGATCACGTTAGAGCATATGTTAGTAGGTTTATATCACTTGAACACCGGGTCTCGAAGATTTCTTAACAACTGGTTTCTGTAGGGCTCAGCCGGCATTGACGTAACCATTTTGTCAATTTTAGTATATCAGCTGCCTTCGACTGGTTTCTGTCAATGACTTCAGTAGAGACGCCCTTGGAGCTATAATGTTGGCACCAGTTGGTTCCTTAGGATGGGAGTAGCAGCTTCCATTAGTAGGTAACTTAGGGTAGAAGTTTGGGTCCTGAGGGTCCTCAGCCTCATACACTTCTTCATTGTGGCTGGCTCCAGGATGGTTGGGTTGCGTGTTGGGGTAAGCATGATTGGCGTGCTTAGGGAGAACCAATCAGTGAGTTCGTGGCCTAGTCCTGGCGAGGCGGGGGTCAGGGTGCTCCTCAGCGAGGCTGTGAAATGGACCCTTGAATTTCCCTTGGAGACTGGGTATATTAGGGAGGAGAGTATAGACAATCTTGAAGTGTGGGAATATCTGCAATTAGCAATAGTGAGTGACTATCACTCAGATTATTCCACATTTTGTAGCATGGCTCTCAAGGCGGTAAGTAATCCTTGCTTACTATGTAGAACTATGGAGTGATTTGTACACAGACCGCCAAGTGTAGATATCTTTATCGTGATTACGGGTAATCACATCCTAATTTCTTATTCTCAGCTGTCATTTCCGGCGACACCTTGGTCCTCAGAAGTCGTCCCGGTCCCCAAGGACAACCACCTAAAGAGCGGTGAGCACTGTTGTCGGTAGTCTGAGACGATCACAATGACTTAGATTATTTGAGTATCCTGCACTTGGCAGACCTGAACGCTCCCCGGCTTGGGACTCAGTCCCGGGAGGATGAGGCAAGTCGTAGATGCACTTTTGATATGTTTTACTAACATCAGGACAGCCCTGGGCATTCCAGTCTCGCGAGTTCCTGAGAACCCTCGTTGTTGGCAAAGAAATCAGCTTTGCCTCGATTTACTCTCTTCCGTCTAATGATGATGTACCTCGTGATATCGGCACCGCCGAGTCTAATGGCATCGACCTCGTCTCAGAAATTTTGAAAAATGGATGGGCGAAGTCAAAGGAAAATAAAAGGGAACCGACTCCAGAAGACTTGAGGCGCAAAAAGCTCGAGGATGATGCCAAAGAAGCGGGGAGGGGCATTTGGAAAACAGATGTTCCTGTTGTCAGTTTTATGTTTATGCACCAGACACCCGTGGAAGTGTACTAACCTATACTGTTAGGTTTATCAAGTCCATTACACGATGCCAGAAGACCCTCAGACTTTCTTATCTGAATGGAAGGGCAAGTCAATTGAAGGTGGAATCCGTCCTTGATCTACACCTTTTTGTTCCTCATAGTTACTTTAGCTATCGTTGAGCAGGTCCGAGACGGGAGCAACCTCCGAGTCCGACTTCTACTGCCCAATAACACTCATCAGTTCATCAATATTTGCCTGGCGGGTGTTCGGTGTCCCCGTGCATCAACGAAACAAGGGGAGCCATCCGAGCAATATGGTGAAGAGGTTCGTCTTGTCACACGAGTGGCTAATTTAATCGAAACCCCATTTGACTGTCCCATCTCCAGGCAAAATTTTTCACTGAATCTCGTCTTCTCCAAAGGGTCGTTCATGTACAAATTCTATCTGTCCTCGCACCCGGCCCTATCCCTTTCCAAGCCAGTGCCAATCCCACCGCCCCCGCAACTCTCTTCATCGGAAATGGTTCGTCGAAAAACCAGTTCATGAACATGAGACACTCACTTGCCGTGATCCCCTTTAGTTCTTCACCCGGCCGGTAACATTGCGGAACATCTGATTTTGACAGGCTTAGCGCGCATTGTTGACTGGCATGCTGGAATTCTCGCTGCTAGTGGGAGCATGCAACGACTCAGAGAAGCGGAGAAAACAGCCAAGGAGAGACGTGCGTACCTTTACGCCAATGCCTCTGACCTTGCAGCATCAAGGAGCGGGTTGGCGACGGGAGGTTCTGAGAAAGCTTTTGATGCTACAGTTGTACGTGTCTGGAGTGGGGATCAGATTTCTGTTGTGGACAAGGATGGAAAGGAACATCGCCTACAGCTGAGCTCCACCCGTGGGCCAAAGTGAAGTTGATCAAATAGTCGCTAGTCAAAATTTTACTGACAAATTGAGGACTACCAGACTTTCGGACCCACGTCAAGCATTCTACGCAAAAGAAGCCAAAGAATTTCTTCGGAAGAAGTTGATTGGAAAGCATGTGAAGGTCACCATTGACTTCATCCGTCCGCGTGAAGGCGATTTTGATGAGCGCGAATGTGCTACCATTCGCTATGGAGGGCATAACGCGTAAGTACGTATTTGGGACCTATGTGACACACATTAAGTCGGAAATGACCGGTAAGGAATGTTGCTGAGCAGCTAATCGAGAAGGGGCTAGCTGGAGTAGTTCGCCATAAGCGTGATGATGAAGATAGGTCGTTGGATTACGACAAGCTGATGGCTGCTGAACAAGCGTAAGAAGACTAGGCTTTTTACAAAACATGTCTGCCTAGTGTTGATAATCTCGCAGCGCACTGGATAACGCCCGTGGAATCCACTCGGGAAAGGATATGCCTGCCCCCAAACCACCCTTGAACATTTCCGAGGTATGTATGTTTACCTAGATAGTCCTCTGCACTGTTCACGAGGTTCTCAGACAAGTAATCGTGCTGCCACATTTGTAAGCGGATTCAAACGTCTTGGCCGTATACCGGCGATCGTGGATCATGTTGCAGCCGGATCGCGCTTCAAGTACGTTACCAGTTCAAAAATATTTTCGTGAATTAAACATGTCCAGGTTGTTCCTTCCGAAGGATAACCAAATCCTGACGTTAGTGCTCGGGGGTGAGTGACGATCTCAATACTGACTCATTTGCGCCTAAATCCGCCATAAAAGGTATTCGTGCTCCTCGGACTGCCCGAAATCCCTCCGAAAAATCTGAACCTTACGGAGTTGAATCGTCAGACTTTGCAACACGGAGATACATGCAACGAGAGGTGGAGTTCGAGGTGGAGGCCACCGATAAGTCTGGTGGGTTCATTGGCGCCCTATACCTGAATAAAACGGAGAATGTTGCTGTGGAGTTGGTCCGTGCAGGATTGGCTACCATACACTCTTTCTCTGCAGATAGTTTTCCCTGGGCGCGCCAGCTATATGATGCTGAGGTTAGTATTTGTCACTGCCTTGACTGCTGGACAGCCATGAGTATTTGTATAAATTAGGTAGAAGCCAAGAAGGAAAGGCGCCACGTAAGATCCTATAGATGCCTATTCGTGTTCAACTCACGCGTATGAAACTAGATCTGGACTGATTACGATGAAGGGGCGGAAATCGAGGCAGAAGTTCAACAAGAGAATGACGATGCGCCACTCAAATCAGAATATCTAGATGTCATTATCAGCGATGTACGGACTAAAAACGGCCTCAATTTCTCTGTCCAAGTCCTCAATACTGAAGGTGAGTTGCGTCATATTCCAAGACTTCAAATCTGTGACGTTGCTCTTACGCAGGCATTGCTTCTCTGGAAAAGCTAATGAAAGAATTTAGCTGCCATCATAAAGATCTTATGACACTTCCAGCCGGGTTTGTACCAAAAGGAGGCGACCTCGTATCTGCGAAATTTTCGGATGGAGCATGGTACAGAGCCAAGGTTCGCCGTGCTTCTCCTGTGAAAAAGGAGGCCGAAGTGACCTTCATCGACTACGGGAATCAAGACACTGTGTCGTTTTCAAACATTCGACCATTAGATCCCAAATTCCGTGCTTTACCGGGACAAGCGCAAGATGCTCGTCTGAGGTACATTACGCCAATGGACATTCCCTCAGAACTGACCTGCTCTTTTTCAAGTTTTGTCAAACTTGTGGGCGAGGAGAGTGAATACCATGCCGAAGCCATTGATCGCTTCAGGTCATTGTGTGAAGGACGCAAGCTCATTGCCAACATCGATCATAAAGAAGGACCATTACTTCATCTTCGGTTGATAGATCCCTCTGATGCTACAGCAACACAAAATCCTTGGTCGTGTGTCAATGTCAATTTGGTCCGTGAAGGCCTCGCATCCATCGATCGTAAAGGTTGCAACTACCTCCAGTCGTACCCGCCCGTCGTCAAGATATTTAAGGAAGCAGTTGCCGAGGCGAAACGGGATCGTGCTGG
>JAJOHK020000774.1:0-19831 GCA_022457215.2 Leucocoprinus gongylophorus
AGTATAGTATAAGCTACCAGTTTATATACTTGTCAGATGTCAGATGTGGTTCACACCAGGGTGAAAGTCCACAGAATAGACTTGTGGAATGATCTTGGCTTTAGCTTATATACTGTGCCATCTGTCTGCTATATGGTTGCAACTTCAGATAATGGGAAGAAGTCCGAGATGGAAGTGAGTACTGATTGGTATATTGCCATTGAATACTGGAGATTGAGTTCAATAAGAGATTATCTTCATTGATTATCAGACTAGCAAATTACAGTATAACTACTAGTCTTATATACAAACGGATAGTATAGGAGATGCTTGGGATTTTCAGTGGTAACACCCTTATTATCCTGAGCAGAGGTTTCAGTGTTGAAACACTGACAGAAGTAACTCTGTTATAGAAGACTAAGTTGAATAGGAGTATCTCTGCCATAGAAGACAGAATACCTAGATGGTTGCAGCACTGTCAGAAGATGTGTTATAAGAAAGGTGGGCTTGTATAATTTGGAGATGATATTATTGCAGGAATGTAGTTTCTGGACAAGTGGAATTGCATATAATAGTATTCTCCCCTTAGGACTAAGCCTTTAAAGTCCTATTGAGTTTATTTGAAAGTCCCATGATGGTACCTAGGTCAACAATACATAAATGAAAAAAGAAGTTTTTTCTCTTATCTCTGTATTCTTATGTTTTGCCCTACCTCCTCTGACATTTCTCAAAACAACACTAAAATGCTTAAGAAGCAGTGCTATGAGATATAATGATGGCATGAGAAGGAGCAATAGTTCTTCCTCTGATTGCAAGAGGCAGCAGAGACCTGTCATGCAGAGCGTGTAGCTCAGAAAGCCAGGAGAGAAGTGGAGGCCAAAGCCAAGGAAGAGGCTAAAAAACGGAGGATTGCAAAGGAGAAGAAGAAGTTGGAGTATATTAAATAACTCTAGGACAAGGTGCTAGAGGAAGAGGCCACCCTATTGGAGGGAGCTAAAGAATCTCAGGTTGTGGGATCTAAGCACAAGAATATCGCTGCCAGAGACAAGGAGGGGCAACAGCCCTCTAAGAAGACTAGAGGGAAGCAACCAGGGAAGTACTGTGGAGATGCTGCAGTAAAGATAGGAGATGCTAACCCCTGTGAGAGATGTATGAGCACTGGGCAGGATTACCTAGTACACCCTTCAAGATGAGTAATTATCATTATAACTATTATTATTTTTTAATAATTTCTCTTTTATAGCTGATCCCTCACATGTGCTAGGTGTATTGCTCTTAAGCAGAGGTGTATACTCTATACTAATACCAACACCCTGGCCATGATCCCCACTTATAGTGGAGTTCTAAGTGCCATTGAAAAGGCACTCTGAAAACTTGTAGAGGAGTACTAAGGAGTTAGGAAGTCTCTCCAGGACTTGGTAGAGGGCCAAGAGAGGAATATAGCCCAGTTGGAGAGGATTGGAGCTGTGATGGAGTGGAGATAGGGCTCAGAAGAAAAGAGTGGAAAGGAAGAGAGCGAAGATGATGCAGAGAGGTCTAAGAATGGCTCTGGGGAAATTTAGGAGGAGAAAACTCCATTGTCCACCTTCTGTTAGTATAGTGGTTTTGTTTTCTCTTTTATATAATAGAATTTTTTATTTTCTATAAATTAAATGTGTGAGTAAGGAAATTAAAAAATTAGAATGAAAAGAAGTTTGAAGTTTTGAGAAGAAACCCCAAAAAGTGCACAGAAGCTAAGGGTTAATGAAAATAAGTGGACAGAATATACTAAAAATTAATGAAGAAAATTTTCTGTTGGAAATGTATGGAGGCAGAGGACAAATACAACAGTATGTTCAGGACAATGAGAGAGGACCAGGCTTGGCAGAATATGCAATGTGAAAATTGGATACCAAGTCAGCAGCATAAGTAAGTTTGAATGCAGGAATCCATTCAGATTTATCTCTAGTGTCTTCATACCCTAGCTAGATCACCTTGTACAGGAGTTTGCTGTCAAGATCGCTGACGGTGGACTTTGTTTTATTTTCCCTTTTCATTTTCTATTTTTAGAGCAACTTGGGTTAGGGTTTATCAGTCATGCTGTCACATCAGTCACAAATTGATGGCATAGTCACAAGACTGATCATGGGACTTGGGAGAAGGTAGTAGAAGGTTCTAGAACAAAGTGATGTCATATAGCAGGGACAACACATGCTGGCCTCATGTTATACTCATAGTCATTTAGGGCAAGGTGCACAGTAGTTAGCATAGACTATGAGTATTAGTATATAAGATAGACTACTCTGTACTAGGAACTCTATTGAGTTCTCTTGTGTCACTCTAATACAAGAGTTGCTTCTTGACTTAAATACTTTGAGTCTTGATTCATAACATTTGCATGCCTATCAGTGATTGATTTTAGAATCCACTATTCAAGAAATTTCATATTCAGGTTCCCTGTCAATTATAACTGGAGCAAGGGCCAGTTATATTCTCTTGGGGAAAGTGTTGGACGTGGCAGGTTCAAGCATGGACACATGGAAGACTAGATGAACAGAGCACATGGACTCTGGAAGATGGAGAGTGAACAATAGAGTGCCAGGCTGGGCAATAATTTTGTAGGGTCTAAGATATTTTTTGGAGAGTTTCTTTAAAGCCGAGTAGTTTGGAAGAACTAAGCCTTGACAAAGACTTTGTCACCTACTTTGAAATCAGAAGTAGAGGAATGTCGCACCTCAGCAGATTTCTGATAATGCTGTTAAGCTACAGAGATTTCAGCTTTGAGGGTACTCTGTAATATATCCCTTATTAGTGAAGAATGAGAAAACACTAGTAGTAGCACTCAGAGCATTATTGTAAGCAAACTCTATAAGAAGTAGGAGTTTGGACCAGTTATCTTGCTAGTAGTTACAATATACATGGAGATATTTCTCAAGAGTCTGATTTGTACATTTGGTTTGTCCATCACCTTTAGGATGATAGTCTGAAGTGAAGTGAAGCCATATGTTGAGAGCAGTGCCTAAAGATCAAAAGAAGTTTGACACAAACTCCAAGCCTCTGTTGAAGGTGATATGAGAAGGAATACTGTGTTTGGAAAATACATGAAGGACAAACAGATGTGCTAAGTCTGCGGATATGATGATATTGTGGGCAGGGATAAAGATTGCCTACTTGGTAAGCTGGTTGACTATGACCAAGATAATATCAAATACAGAGAATAACAGAAGTTTCTTGATGAAGTCTATAGAAATAGAATTCTATGATCATCCAGAGATGGGAAGTTGTTTGAGAGATTTGTAGAGCTTGTAACGTTGTGGTTTGGATCGCATACAAGTGACACAGAACTTGCAGAGTTGTTATACATTAGTATGGAGGCTAGGCTAGGAGTATCCACGGTAGACTAATTCCAGTGTTTTATTTTGACCAAAATGTCCAGCAAGGATGTGATCATGATTATACTGGAGAACGTGTATGTGGAGATTACCAGTAGATAGTACATAAATTCTGTTATTAAGGAGAAGTAGACTGTTTAGGTCCATAGACCACCAGCCATCTGTAGAAGTGTGTTTTGTAGCAATTGGGTCACTAGGGAGAGCCGAGAGGATGTCTTGATATAGGGTATCCAGATCTATAACTGTAGCTGTGTGAAGAGAAGGGAAAAGAAGGACAGTAGCTTGTATGGAGGCTGTAAGTTGTTCTTGAGTAAAGATGGGCTTGAAGTTGTAAGGGTTGACTATGATGTAGCCAGTATTCTCCCTTTTAGGATAAACATCCCATTGTCTAGTGAGAGCATCTGGTTTTGTACTGAGACAACCAGGGTGAAATCTAATAACAAGGTTAAACTGGGAGAAATACTTGGACTACTGCACTTGCCTCTGGATCAATATCTTGGTAATAGAAAAATATCCAAGGTTCTTATGATCTGTAACAACATTGATAGGATAGACCAGACCTTTCAAATAGTGTCACCAAATCTTAAAAGCTTCAAAGATGGCAAGCAATTTCTTGTTATATATGTTGTAGTTCAACTCCGCTGCAGTAAAAGTATGAGAGTGAAAGGTAACTGGGTAAACTTTATTATCTTTATTAACAATAGAGATGATTGCAGTGAGAGCATAGTCCAAAGCATTGGTTTCCACAATGAGTTGAGTATTGGGAATCCAATGAGTGAGGATAGGTGCAGAGGTAAATACTTTCTTGAGAGAGTTGAAAGCATCTTGACAGAAAGAGTCAAACTTCCAAGGAATGTCCTTCTAGGTGAGGTGTGTCAATGGAATAACAATGTCCAAGTAGTTGAAAATAAACCAGTAGTAAAAGTTTGCGAAGCCTAAGAAAAATTGAATATCCTTGACTTTCTTGGGTTCTAGCCAGTCTTGAATAATCTTTATTTTGTCATCGGACATGGTGAGGCTAGAAGGAAAAAGGATATATCCCAGATACTCTACTAACTTGGAATAGAATTTGCATTTTTCTGCTTTGGCATAAAGACCAGTCTTGCAGAGATGCTTAAGTACTTCTTTTATATGCCAGTGATGCTCAGACATGTTATTCAAGTAGATGAGTATATCATCCAGATAGATCACAACACAAACATCCAAAAGGTCGGAGAAAATGTTATTCATGAATCGCTGGAAGGCCACAGGAGCATTGGTAAGACCGAAAGACATTATAGACTATTCAAATGATCCATAGTATGTCCTAAAAGCAGTCTTCCATTCATCACCATCGGCAATGTGAACCAAATGGTAAGCATAGTGAAGATCTATCTTTGAGTAGACCCAAGCTTTGTGAGGTGAGTCCAGTAGATCGGAGATAAGTGGAAGTAGATAGTGATTCTTCTTGAAGATGCAGTTAAGACTATAGAAGTCAACACAAAGGTGTAGTGAACCATCTTTCTTCTTAACAAATAAGACTGGTACACTATGCAGAGATGAAGTTGGTCAGATGAAATCTGTGTTGAGATTTTCCTCAATAAATTCCTTCAGAGTCTCTTGTTCAGATGCTGAAAGAGAGTATATAGGGCCAACTGGAGATTGAGCACCCTCTTTCAGATTGATTTTGAGGTCATAAGAACAATAAAGAGGGAAATTTTCAGCTTTAGTTTTACTAAAAACATCAGCAAATTCATAATACTTAGAAGGGATATTAGAAAGATTAGGAGCTTCTACAAGTTTTACAGAATTAGCCTGAATATCTAAAGAGCAAAGACAAAGTTTGAAATTGCTGGAGCCCGGGAGTTTTGATATACACAAGAATGCTACAGCACTAATGATAGTGATATTAGGTTGTTCAGAGTTAGACATGGAGGTCTCAAATGCAGGTATGGAAACCACAGAGTTCAATGATTGCAGAGGGGTGTTCAGAAAGGACAGAGATGCCAATGGTGTGTTGGTTATGATGTGAGAAGGAGCAAGATTTTCCTGCAAAGATAGATAGAAATTTATCAACCTATTTATCCAGTCAATCAGTGGATTGTGTTGGGCAAGCCAGTTGTATCCAAGAACCAAAGAGCAGGAAGAATCAAGCAGAGTGATATAGAAATCTAGATTCATACAATCACCAGTGGAAAAAATTATAGGCAAGTTGGCAATTTCAGAGATAGTATTGTTTGATGAACCATTAAACAAGTAGAGAGCAACTAGAAGAGTTGCAGATATCTTCAGGTAGTGGGTATCCACAAATTTAGAGTCTATAAAGCAGTGAGTAGACCCAGAGTCGATGAGAGCTCAGAATGGGATTTTATTAGGGTGATCCTGACCAAGGATCAAAGGAGAAGTAAGAGAAACAAAGAGTGAATGAGAGTCGGAAAAAGTGGATGCATTGAGCCAGATGGGACTCATTGCTGCATAGAGAAGTTCAATGCAGCTCTTAGTCTATGCAGAGTCCTGGAGGTTGCTCTCTATTTTTCCAAGGGTTTCTTAGAAGCAACTGCTGGAGGATTAGCAGTTGCTGAAGTACCATAGCCCTTGGAAGTAACTGTGGTTTGCTTCTTGAGGCAAGAGTCCAACTTGTGGCCTCTTACTCTACAATAGAAGTACAGATTGTTTTCAAGATACTTCTTACACTTGTTACTAGTCAACTTGCTATTGCTGGCCAGCTTGGAAGAGAGGTCCACCCACAGAGAATTGGGTTGTTTCTTGGGAGTGGGGGATAGAGATGATTTTGAGGAGGTCTTGGCAGATAAGATTACTAGAGATGTGTTTGCCTTATTCTGGGAGGCCATAGCAGAACCAGAGATAGAAGCTTTCCCTTGCTTCCAAGAGTGAGATTCAAGAACCTCTTTCTCTATCTGCCTTGCATGGTGGTATTCATAGTCATATTTCCAGTAGCAGTGATTGATGGTCATCACTAAAGCATACATATCCTGGAACAAGATGAGTTTTTCTTGTTCTTAGGTAGAAATAGGGTCCTGGATCTGATTGGGGAGCCCCTGGTAATAATAATGGCACAGAACACTATTCCTCTAACCTAATTGGGAGGCATAACATATGAAGTCCACATTGTATATGGAAATCTTATCACTGGACTTCATACAGAGGTTATCTAACATGTTGGCCATTTCACCAACAGAGTCCGAGAGACCAAAATGTCAATGTAGCTTGTTCACAAATAGGTTCTAGTTAGAGAGCCAGTCTTGAAGGATGCTCTGGTCTTTCTGGTTGAGGCCTATCTTAAACTAGTCCTGGGCTACTCCAGTAAGATAGATTATTGTGAAGTTGATTTTTGCAATGTCTGTGTTGAATTGTGCCAGGTTAGTACAGAAATAGAGATGACATTAGAACAGGAAATTATTGAGCTTGTCAGGCTCAGTGCCGCTAAATATGTCAGAGGTATAGGCTTTAGTTCCCCTTACATTAGTATTAGGACCAGGAGTTTGATTAGAATTAAGAGTGTTAACAAGTCAGCCAAGTATATTGGCCAATTGTTCATTAGTATTATTACTCTAATGGGGTTTTGACCATAAGCAAGTAGAAGATGTAGGTCTATTAGCTGTAATAGTGTTAGTAGTAGGATTAGTAGTAAGAGCATCCTCCCAGTTAGGATCGTTGTCTGCAGGGACAATACTTGGGCTAAGAATGGGCAAAACTATTCAGCCAGGTTGAATTGTACTAGAGGGAGACCTTGGAGATGAACAGTCTCTTTGGTGAATTTATCTTGAGCATCATGGAGTATTTGACAGATAAGCCAGATGGTTGCTGAAACACAAGATTGTATTGAAAGGTGTTCCAAGCAGTAGGACTAGAGTTGAAGTTGAGAAGTTACAGTGGGAGAAAGCCATTTTGGACTTTGAAGTGGAGAGGTTGTTTTGCAGACAGAATTATTAACAAGCATTCTTTTTGTTCTGTCTTACACCATCTACTAACTATTTATACTACTAACTACTGTTCTAATGAAACTATATACAAATTTGTCCTAAGAAGAACATTTTACTTTAAATAGCACCTAAAGGGTTATTACTATTCTTCTATGTAGACAAGTCATAAGAAGATTCTATAGTATGGAGTTTTTACTACAAAAATACTATTTACTATACTTATATAAGATAATATGTCTAAAAAGTATCAATGGACTTTAACACAATCTAAATGGTCAAGCTTTCCTTACCTGACTAGTATATTACAACTCAAAGATCTTAGAGTTGGTCAATAAGAAAAACCTTGTATTAGGTTAATATAAGAGAACTTGATAGAGAGCTTTGTACAAGATCATTTATCTTATATACTGAAATCTAATGGTCTGTGCTCTACTACTTTAGCCTATTCTAAATGACTATATATTTTTCTTAAGGTCAACATATGTGTAACATATTGTATAACATCATTCTTTCTAGATTCTTCTACTGTTTTCTATATGGTACATGATTGTGTGACAATTTGTGACCATGACTTGTGACATTATGCTAAACCCTAATCCTAGATTCAAAACTAGAAAATAAATAAATAAAATAAAATAAAATAAAGTCTACTTTTTACAACTCTAACATAGTATATCTCTTAAATCTAAGACTTAGCTATTCTTCTTAATAAAAGAACAGTATTGCTTCTTATTAAGAATAATAAGAGAGTAAGTGAGAGAAGGCTCTAAGTTAGGTAGTCTCAAGAAGTATTAGAGTTAAAAATAGTAGACTTTATTTATTTCTATTTTATTTTCTCATTTTATTTTATTTTTTGAACTTAGGGTTAGGTGTTAGTGTGATATAACATATGACTGTCACAAATTGGTCACATATTACAACATTATACAGTTATATAAAAGAATATAGAAAGTTTTAGAACAATAATATTATCTTCTTACACTATATAACAAGTTTCTTTGAAAAATCTAGTAAATAGATTGTAAAGCTTCTTAAGAGCTTTGAATGGCACTATCTATTTCAGATGATACATCCCAAAGATATCTCTCAAGTCAAACTTTATGACTGAAGATACCAACTGATACTTATCTTACCAATCTTTTTCAAATTGCTGATAGCAGGTACTAATAATACTCACTTGATAAAATAGAAGTCAAAACTGTTTTCAAGTGGGAATATTTGGATCAGTGTTCTCTCTCTTACTCCTCTTTACTCATGGCTTATGTTTAAAAATACAAAGAATGAAACTAGAGAATAAAGACCAAAACTATAATAAAGCTTTTTAAGGTCTTACAGGCATATAGCCATTTTTTCATTTGCAACCTATTATCAATCTAATGATTGATCTCTACTCATAAAAGCCTATTCCATTTGCAGTATGATTGCCCAGTAAGTGAAATGTTTTATAACACTCCTTTAAAACATGTTATAATTAGCTGAGAGTATGTACATGTTTTAATGCACGAAAGGGAGATCGAGAGAAAAACAATTCAGAGTTAAGTTTGGAATCGAAGACCACTCGACGAATTTAGAGGTACGCCAATCGAGGCGTTGACTGAAAAAGTGCTGAGTGAGCCGGGAGAATAAAAAGTTCTTTTGTTTGGAACTAGAGGGAAGGGAATCCGAGATGGATGGTATGCCACAGTTGAGGGGAGCGACGGATTAGCAAGGAGGCTTTCTAGGCAGAGCCACATGTCTCCGTTTACGAGGGCGCAATGAGCTGGTATCACCACCTTCACGAAGAGTAGATGCTGTTGTCAGAAATGCTTCAGAAGAGCAGACAACTCCAAGCTCCTGACTCCATGGCATGGTGTTTCCTACGCGCTTTCTTTTAAGAGTAGGCTTATCAGATAATTTTAATCGGGTTTGAAAGTCAAGGGAAAACGCTACAATATCAATTGGATGACTGCAGGAGCGTGGGTAGATAGAGGGGTCGGAAATTGCCTGGCGATCCCATTTGAAATCTGCAAGGCGAAGTTCGAAAGGTGGAATCATATTAGGAATGAATGGAGCAGGAAAGGCATAGGGCGATGGGTAAGTTTTGACCAAATCATCTGGTCCCACGGATACCTAATCAAACATCAATGTTGGTGATGATGTTCAAGATATGGAGTGCTGAAAAGCCTTTCCTCATGATAATTCCCGACTGATGAACCAGAGTTACTCCTGGTTCGAGGCCGAAGACGAGGAGTGGAGCAAGGGGACTCTTGATTCAGATTCGGATTGGATATCTGATGGACATCGGAGCTCATTCCGTGGAAGGACCTTGTTAAAGGTATTCCCATTGCCTTTGACCGTCGACGCCTATTCTGAAACTGAACAAACATGAGGTTTCAGGTTAAAGAGAAAGAGCTCCTGCGGGCGTACCCAGATTTCTATTTGGCGCGGTGTCATTGCAGTCTTCTGCGCCAATATAAAACGAGCAGCAGCAGAAGGAAAAGGATTTGCCTTAAAATACTTGGTGAGGAGAGGGATAGATTCCTGACAGTCAACAAAGGTCAAAAGAGAACAATCCAAGAACAAACTGCGCACCTGGTTGAAAGGAGCCCTCGAAGACGTTTGATGAGACACCCTTTGTGCTCTCATAATGGCACGAGACGAAAGCTCGTATGTACAGCGCAGGTAATTGTGCCTCAGAAGATGAGCACTCTGGAATGCTGAACTGGGTGAACAGGCACCTGGGATGTCTTGGGTAATCTTTGAGTAGGTCTTCTCTGCCCATTGACGCAAGATCAAACAACTTTTCTTGAAATTCTCTACTTCTCTCAAAATGAAATATGATGGGGCACCAGTAGCTTTGAGCTCAGGAAGGATATCAGGTGCGGCGGGAAGAGCAAGTGGCTCAACAGGATGATCGGGTATGGTGAAGACTCTAGAAAAGCCAGACCTTGATACTGAATGGTATATGGCATCACTGGTTTCCTGAATTTGGCGCAGGATCTGGGGCAGGCTGTTGTTGCTCGAAGTCATACTGGGAGTGGCAGACAAGGTATATTTACAGTTATTTGTCACCATGGCTCTATCGTTAAGAAGCATTCTTTCATAAATCAACTGCACACTCTTCATGTCTGCTCTCAAAAATCGCCTCCTTGAAGCAGAATCGCTGATGCTTGAGTCGCTTTCCAATCCTCAAAAGATAAAAGATTTCAAACAAGACTGGTATACCCTTACGGGCGAAATCGAGAAATGTCTTCCTCTCGAAGACGACATCCACATACAATATCAGTCTACCTCACGTCTTGTTGAAGAACTCTCTAAAAGCATGCTGCAATTCTATGAAGATGTTGATGCCATAGACGCTGCCTTCCAACAGGATTTGGACGATATCTTTACCCGTTGGGCAAAGTCTGGGGTGGCACCTTCACAAACCATTCCCCCATCTTCAAGGCGTGATGTATCATTAGCTGCCAAATGGATATCACAGCACTTTCCCAATCCATATCCTTCTAGCTCTATTCGTGACAATATATCCCAGCAAGCAAACTGGAGTCGCAAGGACGTAGATGCATGGTTTACCGAGGCTCGCAAACGGATGGGCTGGAATGACATACGCAAGCGGTTTTTTGGCAACAGACGTGCGGAGACAATTCAAAATGCTACTCAATTTTTTGAGGGCCAGCTTTGTTGTGATCCAGCACTGTCCCAAGCCTTTTTTGACATGGAAAATCGGGTCAAAGAGCTTTTCGTAGAGCCTTTTGGTCAAAAGCATAATATGCCTGACTCAGTCTCTTTCCAGAGAGGTTTGATCCACTTGTCTTTGGCACAATCTAGTCTCATATCTACTTGCTCCAGATGCAAGGTCTCGCATATTGTCTATCTCCTCCCCCGGTCACTGCCCCCTTTCCCCCATCTCTCGTTCTATCTCTCCTTTGCGCAATGCCAGTCGCAAACGACGCAAATTAGTTACTGACGAAAGGGTAGGTGAAGAAAGTCCGTCCAAACGTCCAAGGTGTGTTGTTCGCCGATTTCTCCATCATATCTGTGGTTCAGACAGGTTCTTAGGATATCGAATCAGACTCAGTTACCTTCGCCTCCAGCCTCTCAGGCAGATCTCGCTGAATCCAATGGTCCATTTTCACAAGAACAGTCTATTCGATCACCTTCTCTCCCTCCTACGCTAGGCCCAAACCGACAATGGCACTCAATTTGTCAAAAATCAACTCTTTCGAGTGTCTCTTCATCGTCCTATGGAAGGGATACTTGCTTACAGACCGACTCTACTCCCCCTCCTCCCTCATTCATTGAGTTCTCGTCCGCATATGATCCATATACTTCCGTACCACGCTCTAGTACTCCAAGCCCATCGCTAGCTGCCAAAATACACACTGAGGCTTTTCTCCCCCCTGATCAAGAAGAATTTCTTCGTCTTCTACTGTTGCCCCCGCATTTCGCTGATTTCTCTACTGAGCTTCCCTACACAGTCACATGTGATCAGCCCATGACCACGTGCGGTGTGGATATGTCACTGTTTAGTGATACCCAGTTGACTGAGCCGGTTATTGATGACAGCTGTAAGTGTGAGTTTAACGGCATCCATAGGCTATTTTTCTTACCTCTTGTTTGCAGGTCCTCATTCGACTCCTGCGAAATCAATGCATACTCTTTCTTCAAGCCTGCCTTGCGATAATAGTGTTGATTTCAGCACTTTTTCCGGCTTCCTTGACCAACCATTGTCTGATGAGCAGCCGATCGGCTTATCTTCCCCAGCACATAATCATCACAATACTTTTGACTCCCTCCAGGAAGTAGATGCCCTCTTGAATCCCTTTAGGATGGAGACCAATGACTCAAATTCGAAGACTGCTTCTCAGCAACATGTCGAGCTGTCGATGAACGAGCAAACTAATGACATCTTTTTAACAAATTTCAACGAGATTTCCTCTCCATCAATCCCCAGCTTCGAAACTGGAAAAGCAAGGCAAGTTGCACATCTTGAGGCATTGAAAAATCAGAAGGATCGCCTTCAGGAGTACATACAATTCCTGTAAGTCTCCTAATCTGTCTATCTCCTACACTCAAACTAGCAAATAGTGAGAAACAGCTTACTGGTGTACTTTGACCATATTAGTATTTTCCAATTGTTCTTGGTGGTTGTTCACTTTTCATAAGTCTTACTGCTCTTTTTACTTAATATCTATCTATATTATATGGAATGAGTACAAAACAGTAGGATGTCTAATAATGAGAATTTGAATTTGCTGTATTTCTAACTATATCTTATTATATTGTACTGTTATAATGCTTTCTATATATTATCCTAAGTATTTATGAGAAGAGTTATATAACATCACTAGAACATATAATAGACCATGTAATTACAATTATATGATAGAAGGTTCTAGTAGATAGATTACATTATAGACTTGAGAATAGATGTAGAAATAGTATATATAGACCAAGTGCTAAGTATTAGAACTATGAGGGAATCATTTATAGTACATGTGTCAAATGAGTCATAGAATAATGAGGACCAAGCAAGAATAGAGCACCTACTACATGAGGTGCTGACTGAGACTATTTTGGCATAGCCAATCATATTGTCATTATCCTTTACCCTAGTCCATGCTGTATCAAAAAGGCATTAATTGTAACAATATCCCCTTTTCAGCATTCATGTCCTTATGAATCATATTAATATCTCGAGTTCTTCTACCACATACATTGCAACTGTTTTCTTGTTAGAACCAATTATGATTTGGCCTCGATTATCGATTGTAATGAAGTATGGCTTGTATGGCAGTTCTTCTTGATACATGGCTATAGGATAGCTATTTCATGATATTTCGATGTTGTACTTGTTCTTGACCAACACTGTGGCTATTTCTTTCCAGAATTTGGGATCTTGCTCTCCTCTGGATTTGAGTGATTGGTAGTGTGAGGGTGGTCAAAACAATCTTGTCTGTGTAGGGGAACAAATGAACTTCATGTACTTAATCAGGTTGTCAACTTTATTGTCTATAAAACTTGATTTTGATGATGACATTGATTCTGATATCTTGTATAGCTTGATTAGAATAATCTTCTCATCCTCTACTCTTTCTTTATTTGATTCCTTTTCTTGTTCTTCATTCTTGTACAACTCTTGTATTTCTCAGATATTGTTATCTATATATTGGTTTTCTTTTCCTCTATATATATCCAATTCATCAGCTAACATTCTTTGAATTTGAAATATCCAATCCTTTATATTGCTTTGGATTAAGTATCATAGGTTCTCTGATATTCCTAATATGTTGGTTGTTGTGGCAACCACTAGACACAAAGTCCAATAGTAGTACTACAAGTAAATCTCTTAGTAGAAATATCTAGTGAGGAACATGAGTTGTGTATTCACAAGAGAACTTGACAGGGAACTACAACAGTATTCTACTGACTATTTATATAAGTATCTATGGTCCATACTATGACTGTGCATTGTCCTACCCTAATGTCCATACCCTGTTCTCATGTCCATTACTTATCTACCATGTGTCTATCTCAAGGCCACCATGCCATGTTCATATGCTCTGATGTCATACTTCTTTAATCTCTATCATACATATGTACACCATGTGTACACCATGAGGAACCTATGTCTCTTGATGTCACTCCATCTCTAGACTCTTCCTGATCCTTCTAGACCCCTCTAGACTCCTCTAGGTCTATGACATCATGTCATGTGACTTCCCAGTCACGTACTCTCTCTCTTTTGTCATAGACTAATAATATAACTACTACTATATCTTATCTCTGTTCTAACCCTAACCCTAAAATCTGTCTACACTTTCATCTTATAATATTAGTAGTATTCATAGTTTGATTGTTGATACTAGCTTGTAAGATTGTTTGCTCCATTTCTATGATTGTTGTGTTGATCTCTCTTACTGTCTTCATTATATCCTATACTTGTTTCTATATATCAATCATTGCTTCTATCTCTTTTAGCATCTTGTGGTATAGTCTGGTCCAGTTATCTCATTTCTTCTTGAATGTTTTAATTTTGTCCATGTTATTCAATTTTCTGATGATGTATGGGTTTGGGGAAGTAGGTGCAGTTATATAGTTGTTGTTGGTGATTTGTGAAGACATTTGTTTAAAGTTTGAGTTGTTAAGATCAAAGAATATAGACTTAGTTTTTTTTCTTCATTTTCTTTCTTATTTTATTTTCCTTTCAATTTATTTTTCATTTTTCAATTTTTAAAACTCTGGGGTTAGGGTTAGAAGCAATTGGTCACACTGTCATACCAGTCACATCTAATAATGTGGTTACAACATTGATCACAGGACTTGAGAGAAAGGAGTAGAAGGTTCTGGAACAAAGTGATATCATTGTTATAATCCTAAAACCTTAGAATGGATTCAGAGGTCAAACTCTTGTATTAGAGAAGACATAAGAGAACTCAATAAAGAACTCTTTATAAAACAGTCTACCTTATATACTCTTACAGATGGTTTGTGCTAGCTACTATGCATCTTACCCTAAATGATCATGTGTAAAGCATGAGACCAACATGTAGTGTCTATATTGTATGATATTGTTTTGTTCCAGAACCATCTATCCCCTTTTCTTAAGTTCTGTAATTTATGTTGTGACTATACTATCAGATATGACTGATGTGATAGTATGACCAATTACTTCTACCCCTAACCCCAGAGTTCTAAAAATAGGAAAATGAAAAATAAATCAAAAGAAAATGAAAAGAAAAGAAAATAAGAAACAACTAAGTCCACAATCTTCAATCTTGACAGTCATACAACATGGTCATTTAGGGCAAGATGCACAGTAGCTAGCACAGACTATCTGTACAAGTATATAAGATAGACTATTTTGTAAAGAGCTCTCTATCGAGTTCTCTTATGTCTTCTCTAATACAAAAATTTGATCTTTATCCTACTTTAAGGATTTCAGGTTATAATATAAGTAAATGTTTTCTTTAAACTGTTGAAATGGAATTTTATCCTCCCTCTTTATAGCTTTCAACTTGAACACCTTGTCCAATAGTCTTCTATTGCCTCCTTTGCATGAGGTAACTCTGATTCTGCAATCTATTGGACATGTTTGTTCCTATAACCTTTCCAATACATAAGGTATTGCATCCTTCTACCTCATTTCCTATGCTTGCTAATTTCTTCTACTTCATATTCTTCTTCCTCATTAATAATGGTTGGTAGTGGTTCTAGCTCCTTGTATTAACTCTTGAACTTTGGTTTGTTACATCATATCAGGAGATCTTCATTAAACATGTTATGTATAGCCCATCTTTTTAGAAGTTCCAACTGAAATACTCCCAAGCCAATGTCCTTTGAGATTTTAAATGGTCTGTATCTCTTTTGGTCTAGCTTCTTTGAGGATCGATTTGATTGAATATTCTTATTCTCTAACTATATGTTATCCCTGATCTTTAACCCTTGAGGGTTTTTTCTCTTCTTATCAAATTATCTCTTCATATTCTTTTGAGCTTCTTCCATTGATTTTGTGGCCTGTTCTCAACTTTTCTGTAGTCTTATGAGAAAGTTTTCTAATCTTGGAAACTCCATTTGTACTACGAGGTCACTCTTTCATAGATGTCTTCCAAAGTTTAGTTCAAATGAGGTCTGTCTTGTTGCCACATGTCTTTTATCATTATACTGGAACTCCATAGCTACTAGCCATTCCATCCAGTTATCTTGCTAGTAATTGACATAGTGTTGTAGAAATGTTTCTATTTCCTAATTGATTTGTTCTGTTTGACTGTCTGTCTGAGAATGATATACTATTGACAGTTGTCTTGTGATTCCCAGTGCTTTTGTAAGTTGTTTTATGAATCTAGATATAAATTGTGAACCTCTATCACTGAGAATTTTCCTTGGTACTCCATGCAATTTTTAGATTTCATCACTATATATTTTTGCTATATCTTCTGCTGAAATGTTTGTTGTCATTGCCTTTAGTCAAATCATTTTTGCAAATCAGTCCACAATAACCATTATAGTGTCTATTCCATTAGACCTAGGTAGAGGTCCTATGATATCGATGTTGATTTCTTGCCATGGTCTCTGTGGTATTTTCAATGGATGTAATTCTCCTAATTTCTTCTGATACTGAACTTTATTCTATTGGTATTTGAAGCAATCTTGTATATATTTCTTGATATCTTTCTTGAGACCTAGCCACCAATAATTCTGTTTGAGTAGTTCCATTATCCTTTGTTGTCTTAGATATCCCATGTCTACTGAGTTGTGATTTTCTTGCAAAATCTTCTTCTTTAATTTCTTGTTATTTGGGATGTATATTCTTTCTTCCATATACACAATCCTGTCTTGTTCCCATGATAATCCATCATCATTTTCCAGTGCTTGGACCATCTCTCATTCTCTGGTATTATTTCTTTTGACTTCCTCCAGTATTTCTAATTTGTCCATTGTTATAGTCTTCTTTAACATGGTTACTTCTGCTGTAGTTTTCCTTATCCATAATCCTTCCTTAAGTAACTGAACATCCTTGTTATCTTCCTTCATATTTACTTGATCTTTTCTTGACAAAGTGTCTGCCTTTGTATTCATTTTCCCCAGAATATGTTGTAAGGTGAAATCATAGTCCTGTAGCTTTAAGTACTATCTAGTCTACTATCCATTTAATTTGTGAGGCTTTCTGAAGTATTTTAGGTTCTCATAGCCAGTCCAGATTTCAAATGGTTCCATTGTGTCCAGTAGATATTGTCTCCATTTCATTAAGGGTCATAGATTTCATAATTTCTTTCTGCTAGTTATATTATTCTTGACAAAAATGCTATCAGTTTCTATTTCCCTTCTTGCTCCTGGGATAGTACTCCTCCAATTGCATGTCCTGAAGCATCTGTTTCCACCCTAAATTTTCCTTCCCTCTTCAGAAGAGAGAGTACCAGTTGACTTGTTATCTTGTTCTTGAGTTTGTCAGAAGCTCATTGATATTCTTCTTTTTACTTCTATTCTTTCTTTTCTTTCAGCTCATTTAATTTTTTTGCTGTGTGGCTGAAATTCTGAATTGATTTTCTCCTGTTCCATTTTGACTTGTTCTTTTCCAACTATAACTTCTAGAATTGGGATTTTTTCCATATTGAAGTTGCATTTTGACTGTTTAAAATACAAATTGTATTTTTCTGCTATCTTCAAGAATCAAATTGTCCTTTCTTCTAGTTTTTCCTTTGTCTTGGCTAGTATGACAAAGTTGTCCATGTAGTTTGCTAACACTTCTTCATGGAGTAGTTTCCTAAATATACTGTTCATCATTCTTTGAAATGTTCCTAGCTAGTTACATAACCCAAAGTACATGACTTATGGTTCAAATAAGTCTTTGTTTGTTAAGAAAGTGGCTTTCTATTCATTTTTTTTCTTAATTCATATATTGTTGTATCCCCAGATAAAATCAAGCTTGTTGAAGTATTTTGCCTCTTTTAACTTGTCTATTACTTCTCCAATTAGAGATAGTGATGTCTTGTCCTTTATTGTAACCTGGTTGAGCTTTTTATAATCTTGAACTAATCATAGTAAACCATCTTTCTTTGGAATGTAAAAGCAGAGTGCCACATATTGTGATTTTGATTCCACTATCAGTCCCATCTTGAGCTGTTCATCTAGCTACTAATTTAAAGCCTCTTCTTCTTTTAGTGTCATATGCAATTCTACTTGTCTGGAAACTACATCCCTATGGTGAAATCACTTCTAAAACATACAAGCCCACCTTCCACAGCAGCCACTTTTCTCATAACACATCTTATGGCAGTACTGCAACCATCTGGGTATTTTGTCTTCTATAGCGGAGATACTCCTATTCAACTCAGTCTTCCATAACAGAGTTACTCCTGTCAGTGTCTCAACACTGAAACCTTCACTTGGGGTAATAGAGGTATTACTACTAAAAACTTTAAGCATCTCCTATACTTTCTGTTTGTATATAAGACTAGTAGTTATACTGTAATTTGCTAGTCTAATAATCAATAAAGATAATCTCTTATTGAACTCAATCTCCAGTGTTCAATGGTGACACACCACTTCCATCTTGAACTTCTTCCCATTATCTGAAGTTGTGACCATACAGCAGACAGATGGCGCAGCATATAAGCTGAAGCCAAGGTTGTTCCACAAGTCTATTCTGCAGACTTCCACTCTGGTGTGAACCATGCCTGACAGTATTATCAGACTCCCAAGTCTGCTGTCACTTCTAAGCAGTTCCATTTGCAATTTAACTTATATCTCATACTTCAAAGTCCAAATAGCTCTCTCTTGCCATAACTTTTTAACTCCAGTTCCATTGCTTGGTACACCCTTCAATACAATCCTGTGTTTCAGTGACCAGATGGCTTATCTGCCAAATACACTATGATGCTCAAGATAAATTCACCAAAGAGGCTATTTATCTCTAAGGTCTCCTTCCAGTACAATTTAATCTGGCCAGACAGTTTTGCCTGTTCTTGGCCCAAGTATTGTCACTGTGGACAACAATCCTAATTGGGAGGATGCTTCTGCTAATTCTATTACTAATAATACAGCTAATAGACCTATATTTTCTACTTGCTTACAGTCAAAACCCTGTCAGAGCGATAATACTAATAAACAATTGGCTGAAGTACTCAGCTGACTTGCTAACACTCTTAATTCTAATCAGACTCCCAGACCTAATACTAATTCAAGGGGAACTAAAGTCCGCATTCCTAACACTTTTAGCAGTACTGAGCCTGACAAGCTCAATAATTTCCTGTTCCAATGCTGTCTATATTTCTGTGCTAATCTGGTGTAATTTGACATAGACATTGTGAAAATCAACTTTGCAATAACCTATCTTACTGAAGTAGCCCAGAACTAGTTTGAGGTGGGCCTCAACCAGGAAGACCAGGGTATTTTTCAAGACTGGCTTTCTGACTGGAACCAATTTGTGGATGAGCTACATTGATATTTTGATCTCTCGGACCCCATTGGTAAAGCAGCTAACATGCTGGACAATTTCTGCATAAAGCCCGGAGACAAGATTTCCATTTACAATGTGGACTTCATATGCTATGCCTCCCAATTAGGTTGGGGGAATAGTGTTCTATGCTATTGCTATTACCAAAGGCTTCCTAATTGGATCTAGAATCCCATCTCTACCTGGGAACAAAGAAAACTCATCTTATTCCAGGATATGTACACCTTAGCAATGACCATTAATCACTGCTACTGGGAACATGACTATGAATACTACCATGCAAGGCAGGCAGAGATGTGGTGCAGGAGACCACAAGCTAGACTCTTGTCCCAAGAAGCAGACTACAGTCTTGTCTAAAGGCTGCAGTACTTCAGCAACTGCTTCTGAGAAACCTTTGGAAAAATAGAGAATAACCCCTAGGACTCCATACAGACTGAGGGCCACATTGAACTTCTCTGTATAACAACGAGTCTGATTTGACTCAACACATCTGCTCTTTGTTTCTCTTACTTCTCCTTTGATCCTTGGTCAGGATCACCCTAATAAAATCCCATTCTGAGCTCTCATCGACTCTGGGTCTACTCACTGCTTTATAGACTCTAAATTTGTGGATACCCACT
>JAJOHK020000775.1:0-19824 GCA_022457215.2 Leucocoprinus gongylophorus
ATTTGGGTGGAATATAGGAGGCTCAAATTTCATCTTGAAGGGGGATAGTGGATAGTCATTCGGCTGATTACAAACAGTCACAATTCAGAAAACGACCATGACAAAAAATCAATTTGAAGAAATCAAAGCGCACAAAGGTAAGCTTCGCTGTGAGGATACCACCCTCCTATGGGACCAATTAACATTCGATCATGTTAAGTGATCAACACCAGTCGACTCACAAAGGGTGTATCCTTAGGCCCAGCAATCAATGTTTCCCAAATGAAGAAATTGGACTCAGATATTGGACCTGCCGCAAGATCCAGCTTCCTTGGCCAAGCTGGGCCGTGTTGGATAACGCACCGGCCGTGAACATGCCATCAGGTGAACCTGGTAATAAAACAATCAGACACCCATAAATCCAGTCACAATTTATAACGAACCTCCAGCAGTCAGCTGCTTGTACTCTGTCATAAGGCGACGCAAGGCAGTTGCAGTGTTCAGTGTTCGTCCAGCCATGATGTTGGTCCAGTTTTGGACGGACTTCAGGCATTAGATACCTTCCTTACATAAGCGACACCCACCTACAAAAAATCAAGTCGACATAACATAGCATAGCATCTAAGTCCTCATATTTCATTTACCCATAGATGGAGTGACATTAATTAAATCATATCACTCTTATTTACAGAAAGTGCATCACAAGCATATGATATTGTTGGAACCCTAAAGCAGCAACGCACAGTGTGGACAATTGGCGACTTATGTAACCGGGCACTACTCTACTAGGGCTATAACCACACACCCAGGTTCCCCCAGTATGGACACTTACCAATATAGTAAGATTGTTAGCAGAGAGCTTGAGTATGAGTAATATAACTTGAACTAGTTAATGACAGTGTATCTACTGAGATTCATATATCTATGGGATGTGCATACTACTAATATAATTCTATATAAAAATGACATGTGTAAGCAGCATGTAGACTATGCCAATACAAATATATAAATAGATAACACTTGAGCAACTCATTGTGTGTGAGTGCTGTGTATCACTACTTGGTTATGCTATGCTGATCACAGTATGAGTATGAATAAGCAGAATATTTATTCAACAGTAGTTGCACAGTTATAGTAAGACTAGTAGTAAGACTAACATATGTCATATATTTACTATCAGATATGGCTCACACCTTGTTATCCAAGACCTATAGTAAGTCCTTGGAAGGCAGATGAGTAAGTATACATTATCCAGATATGCAAACACAGATGTTGAATGATCTTTGGCTTCAGCTTATGTACTATACCTCTACTAGCTACACTAGTCACATATTTCAGAAGTATTAACTTAGAGGTCTTGTGGAAAACAAGCTCACTGTTGTGGCAACCACTAATCACAAAGACTAATAGTAATACAACAAGCAAATCTCTTAGTAGGATATCAAGTGGAGATCACAAAAGAACTCAACAAGAAGTCCTTACTATATTCCTATACTATTTATATCAAGTTCTCATGGTCCATGCTAGCAATAAATAGCTCTACCCTAATGTCCATATATAGTCCATGCTTCTACCATGTGTCAACCTCATGTCTTCCATAAGGATACTATGTTATATATATATGCCTGACATCATCCTTCTAGTTCTTTCTTCCAGAGTCTAGGCCTATGACTTCACATCATATGAAATATCATGTGACTGCAGTCATGTACCTCTTCATTGTCAAATAATAAAAATAAAAATAAAAGAAAAGTTAAAAGAAAAGAAATATTAAATCAAGAAAAATATATAAAAGTAAAGAAAAATGTTAGTGTCCAAGCATACCATAACACTCACTGGAAGGTGGTAAGGTATGTCATCACCAATACCAAATGTAAGTGTTAGTTTTGGTCAATCTTCAAAACAAGAGTTTACAGTATAACTATTAGCTTATATACTAAGTATCCTATCTAAAGTAGTTATTTAGGAAATAGAGACTGTAAGTGAGTTACCCTGGGTTTGGCTAGTCCTTGGATGTAGAAGTGAAGATCCATGAAGTTGTCAGAAAGTCTAGTAAAATGTCTAAGGTGAAATAAAGAGAATTGATTTATACCAGAAGAGAATTGGAAGTGTGAATAGGTTGGTAGGTGTTAGTATATCCATATTTTTTTCTGGAGCATTGTTATATACCCACTGAATATATTTAGTCTATCCAACTATATTCTAGATAACACTTATCTAGCATCTAATCTATTCTAAACATTTGTGAAAGAGAATATCTTTCTTTCTGTTTACTTATACTCTTCTAATATGGATCTACCTGATTGTATAATTGCTTTATAACTGATTATGTAGTTTCTCATGATCTCTATAAAATTATAGATTCCATTTCCAAGGATTTTAGTATACTCAAAGTAGTTATCTATTTCCTCTAATTTAGTCTTAGTTACTGAGTACTTGTTGTGGCAACCACTAGTCACAAAGACCAATAGTAACACAATCAATAAATCTCTTAGTAGGATATCTATGTGGGGATTACAAGAAAACTTGACAAGGAGTCCCTGATGTATTGCTACCTTATTTATACTATAAATATATGGTCTGTACTAACAATAAATAATCCTATCTTAATGTCTATACATTGTCCATACTTCTACCATGTGTCAACCTCATGTTTTCCATAAGAACACTATGCCATGTACATACGCCCTGACATTATCCTTCTAGTTGTTACAATCTCAAGACCTTAGAGTGGGTCAAGAAAAAGAACCTTGTATAGGTTTTACACAAGAGAACTCAATAGAGAGCTCTGTACAAACTAGTTTACCTTATATACCAAACTAGGTGGTCTGTGCTAACTACTTCTCTAGCCTACTCTAAAGATCATATGTTCTATATATTGTATAATATTATTGTTACGATTGATGCCTCCTAGATGCAGCATAGACTGGGGCAAAAAGTAATGATGATATGATTGGCTGTGCTGCAAGTATCTCAGTCAGTGCCTTATATAGTAGGTGTAATATCCTTGTTTTAGCCTTATAGACTATGACTTGTTTGACTCATATATAATGAACATTTTCCTCATGGGATATCAGTATATATAGTGTAGATACTACTCTGTAGTCTTTACACTTTACTAATTCTAACATCCCTTATCCATTCTCAAGTCTTTGCCTAAGCATAACCTGAACTCTAGTTTAAGGTCATAACATTTGGTAAAGTATCAACGAGCTCACCTTGCAAGAGAGGTATATAAAGACACTAGATAGAATTACCTGTCAAAAACGAAATACATATAGTATAAACTACAAAGAGGAACCAAGACAAGTTCCAGAAGGACAAACGATATTGAGACATTGTCAGAATGACTAGGATTCTTGCAAATCACAGAAGAAGCCTCAAGCAAAGACAAACAAATAGATACAGAGATGTCATCAGCACTAGCACTAGTAGTAACAATGAACAAGAACATATAGGCAGGAATGCCAAAGAATATGGTACCAGACCCAGAATGGTTTGATAGTCACCAAACAAAATTTGAAGACTGGTAGAAAGGGATAAGACTGTTTCTCAAGAGTAACAGGGTCATAGAGACCAACAATAGAATCATGGCAATCCTAGCTTGCCTCAGAGGAGGTGTAGCAGACATTTATGTACAAAAAAAGCTTGATAAGTTAGACAAAGGAACTGGAACCCAGGATTAGGAAGACTTTGTTTGAGAAATCAAGACCATATTCAGTGACAAGACAAAGGCAGCAGATACCAAATAGAAGATAGAGACCTTCAAGCAAGGGAAGAAGAATATAGCAGATTTCATAATTGAATTCAATGCACTGGCTATGAAGGCAGATACAGATGAGCTATACACCATCTTTCTATTAAGGAAGAACATATGACAAGACATCATCAAGACGATATTGGGATACCCATCAATAGCCATGCCAGAATCACTTAAAGAGTGGAAAGTAGCAATAACATCAGTTGGACAAGGATATGAGTCCACAGAGGGATGCTATGATTACAAGACAGGCACTGGAACAAGATATGGAGGACGAGGACAACCAATGGATATTGGAAAGTCCAATAATAACTTTAAAGACAGGAAGCCCAAGTACTTCAACTGTAACAAGTATGGACACATGACAAAGGAATGCCAAGCAAAGAAGAAAGAATGAGAGACCAGGATGTGCTTTAAATGTGACAAGGAAGGACATATGGCCAGAGATTACAAAGAGAAGCAAACAATGAAGAAAAGAAAGGTCCAGGAAGAATTAGATGATGAAGATGACAAGAAAGAAGAGCAGGGTTTTGGCAAAGATCTTGAGTAGGCATGGTACAAGAGATCTCCTATGTAAAGTCCCAGAATAAATATATCATTCCAAATTACAGAAGCAGCAAGGGAAAATGGGAATTAAATATGCAAGCAGATGTAAAGACAAAAAACAGAAAGAAACTCAAGGTCAAAGTATTGGTAAACTCCAGATGTACACACACAGAAATTGACGAACAATTGGTCAAAGACAAGAGAATCTAGATGAAACCACTCAACTTCTCATTTGAAGTTTTTAATACAGATGGAACAAAGAATGGAGAGGTGACCAGGATAGCGCTTCTGGAAATTGAAATCAATGACCACAAAAAACAACTGGAAGTAGCTGTAATGGACTTGGATGGGGCGGACATGTTTTTGGGTCATGATTGGCTAGTCAAACATAATCCAGAAGTCAATTGGAAAAATGGCACTATCAAGTTTACAAGATGTCCAGGACAGTGTACAATGAAACATGAGGATATTAGGTTCAAAACTAGAAGAACAAAGGACAAGGATACTATAGAACAGGACAACAGCAAAATTGACAAAGAACCAGACAAGACAAATCCAGAGAATTTACCAGACTATATTCAACCCTTTACATATTTGTTCAACAAGAAGAAATTTGAAAAACTACCAGAGAGATGTGAATGAGATCATGAAATAAATCTTACAAAAGAAGCTCCAAAGGAACTAAACACCAAGGCCTATGCAATGACACTAAAGAAAGAAGAAGCTTTGAATCAATGGATCAATGGTTGGACGAACAACTCAAAGCAGGCCTAATAGTGGAGTTCAAATCAAGATATATGGCACCATGTTTTTATATTCCAAAGAAAGACGGTTCATTACAGCTGGTTCAAGACTACAGGAAACTTAATCAGGTCACGATAAAAGACAAGACACCATTGCCTTTAATTGGAGAGGTAATTGACAAACTCAAGAAGGTGAAATACTTTAATAAATTAGATCTGATCTGGGGGTACAACAATGTCCAAATTAAGAAAGGAGACAAATGGAAAGCTGCATTCCTAACCAACAAAGGATTATTTGAGCCACAAGTCATGTATTTCAGGTTATGCAATTCACCAGAAACATTCCAGAGGATGATGAACAGCATTTTTTGAGAGCTACTTCATGAAGGAGTATTAGCAAACTATATGGACAATTTTGTAATACTGGCCAAGACCATGAAAGAACTGGAAGAAAGAATGGTCAGATTCTTAAAGATAGCAGAGAAACACAATCTGTGTTTCAAGAGGTCAAAATGTGACTTCAACATGGAAGAAATCCCTATCTTAGGAGTCATAGTAGGGAAGAGACAGGTTAAGATAGAACAAGAGAAGATAAAAGCAGTAAAGGAGTGGAAAATACCAACCAAAGTCAAGAATGTAGAAAGCTTCCTTAGATTCGCAAATTTCTACTGACGATTCATCCAAAACTTCAGCCATACTGCAAAACCACTAAATGAACTAAAGGGCAAGAAGGATTAGAAATGGGAGGAAGAACATCAAAAGACATTCAAGGAACTCAAGGAAAAGATAATAAGTCAGCCAGTACTATCACTACCCAAAAGAGAAGGAAAATTCAGAGTAGAAATGGATATGTCTGGACATGCTATAGGAGGAGTATTATCTCAGGAACAGGACAGAAAGTGGAAACCAATAGCATTTTTATCAAGGACAATGCAACCAGTAGAAAGAAACTACGAAATCTATAATAAGGAGCTACTGGCAATAATAGAGGCTCTAACCAAGTGGAGACAGTATTTACTGGATGCAGTGGAAACATTCAAAGTCTAGACAGATTACAAAAACCTGAAATATTTCTGGGAACCTCACAAGCTAAATGGAAGACAAGCAAGATAGTATTTGAAGTTGCAAGACTATAACTTTACACTACGACATATTCCAAGAAAAATGAACACCAAGGCAGATATTCTTTTGAGGAAAGATCAAGTCAATACAAAGGAAGACAACAAGGATGTTTGACTCTTAAAGGAGGAACTATGGTCAAGAAGAACAACAGCTGAAGTCACAATAATAGGAAGGAAAACGACAGCAGAAGAATGTGATATACTCAAAGAAATTTGAAGAAATAACACCAGAGAAAAGAAAGTGGTCCAAGTGTTGGACAAACAAGATGGGTTAACATGGGAAGAAAATGGAGTGGTTTACATGGAAGAAAGAATCTATGTTCCAAACAACAGAAAAATTAGGGAGGAAATTCTAAAAGAAAATTACAACTTGGTGGACATGGGACATCCAGGACAACACAGGATACTGGAATTACTCAAGAGGACTTACTGGTGGCTAGAACTAGAGGAAGATATCAAGAAATACATCCAGAGATGCTTTAAATGTCAACAAAATAAAGTTTAATACTAAAGGAAGGCAGGAGAATTACATCCACTGGAAATCCTACAAGGACCATGGCAAGAAATTAGTATAGACATTATTGGACCCTTACTCAAATGGAATGGAATGGATGCTATAGTAGTCATTATAGACTGCTTCACAAAGATGATTCAACTAAAAGCAACAATGACAAATATATCATCAGAAAGGATTGCAAAAATCTATAGAGACGATATATGGAAATTACATGGAGTACCTAGGAAGATTCTCAGCGACAGAGGACCACAATTTGCATCAAAGTTTATGGAGGAATTCACAAAAGTACTAGAGACAAAAAGACAACTATTGATGGCATATTATTCTCAAACAGATGGTCAAATGGAAAGGATAAATCAGGAGATAGGAACATTTTTACAATACTACATGAATTACCAACAAGACAATTGGACAGAATGGCTAGCTGTGGCAGAGTTTCAGTACAATGACAAGAAACATGTGGCAATGGGTAGAACTCCATTTGAACTGAACTTTGGAAGACATCCTTAGAAAGGAGACCTTATGGTTCAAACAGGGATTCTATGAGTAAAAGATCCTTTGATTGGAATGAAGAAGAGTTGGAAGCATGTGACAAAAGCAATGGAAGGAGCACAAAAGAATATAAAGAAGCAGTTTGATAAGAAAAGAAGAAATCCTCAAGGACTGAAGGTTGGCGACAATGTGTGGTTGGAAAACAAATATATCCAGTCGAATTGACCCTCAAAGAAGTTGGACAATAAAAAATACAGACCCTTTAGAATCTCAAAAGACATTGGTTTGGGAGCGTTTTAACTGGAACTTCCAAAGGGGTGGATGATTCATAATATTTTCAACAAAGACCTTCTGACACAATGTGTGGAGCCAAAATTCAAAGGACAACATAAGGATCCAGCACCTCTGCCAATGATTATTAATGAAGAAGAAGAATATGAAGTGGAAGAAGTCAAGAAGTATAGGAAATGTGGAAGAGGGACACAATACCTAGTACACTGAAAGGGCTATAGAGATGAACATGACCAATAGATAGCAGAAACAGGGTTGTCTCATGCAAAAGAGACAATTGAAGACTATTGGACAAGAGTTTCAAGTCAAAACCTATAAAGAGAGAGGATAAAATCCCATTTCAACAGCTCAAAGAAATCACTCAAATTCTCAAAAGCACTCATACAACCAAATGTCTTCTCAAATCTCTAACAACAACAACTACACTACAGCACCTGCATCCCCAAACCCATACATCTCTAGGAAATTAAACAACATGGACCAGGCTCAAGTTATGAAGAAGAAAAGGGAAGATTGGACAAGGGCATACCACAAGACACTGAAAGGGATAGAAACAATGATTGATGTACAGAGAATGTTGAAGGATATCAAGAGGGTGGTAGAAGAAGCAAACACAACAATAACAGAGGTAGAAGGATCAATTTTAACAGCAAGTGTCAATAACAGAACAATGAACACCATGAACATTTCCCAAATATCAAAAGACCTTTGATACATAGTACAAAGTGATATGAATGAATGAGCGTTTCAGATTCAGAGAATGCTAGCCAATGAATTGGATCATTATAAGGAAAGAGGCAACAGATATATGGACAATAATATTCAAGAGATCCAAGAGCTATATATTGAAGAAGAAAAGAAGGAAGGAAAAGGAAAGGTGGAAGATGAGGAGGTAATACTGATCAAGCCATAGAAGATTTCCATGACAACATCTTTACCATCAACAACAAGCTTCATAATAGATAAAGTTGAAAACCTCATCAAATACATGAAGTTTGTTTGAAGTCCAACACAAACAAGACTGTTCAAACTGCCACCATATTATCAATCTCTCAAATCTAGAGGTAAACAAGACCCTGAATTTTGGAAAGAAATTGCAATGGCCCTAGTGGATTAAAAGTACAACACAGAAACAGCAAGGAATAGTTATCCAATTGTCATGTTTCAAGGAGGTCCACCACACGAACTGTACTTTATAGCAATTGACAATAGGGGACAGGTCTTCATTGGCCCAAGCAAGAAAACAGTGATTACATACATAATAGGAGAACTAGAGATCTTGGTCTAAATTCATAGGGATATGAATGCTGAAATGGGGGTATTATTATAATCAATGCCTCCTAGATGTAGCATAGACTGGGGCAAAGGGTAATGATGATATGATTGGCTGTGCTGCAAGTATCTCAGTCAGTGCCTCATATAGTAGGTGCAATATCCTTGCTTTAGCCTTATAGACTATGACTTGTTTGACTCATATATAATGAACATTTTCCTCATGGGATATTAGTATATATAGTGTAGATACTACTCTGTAGTCTTTACACTTTACTAATTCTAACATCCCTTATCCATTCTCAAGTCTTTGCCTAAGCACAACCTAAGCTCTAGCTTAAGGTCGTAACAATTATTTTCTAAAACTTTCTACATTCTTCCATATGTCTTGTGACTTTGTGACATTTACTGTGACCATGTGACTGATGTGTGACTGTGTGATCTCATCACTCTAACCCTAACCCTAGGTTCACAAAAGAAAAATAAATCAAAAAAGAAAAAGAAAAAAGAGATTAAATAAAAAAGCTAGTATTCAAACTTTGTATATTTAACACTAGTTTCTTTTCCCAGAGTCTAGGCCTATGACCTCATATCATGTGACATGTCATGTGACCACAGTCACATGCCTCTTTCTCATTTAAAGAAATATTAAATTAAGAAAAATAGATAAAAGAAAAGAAAAATATTAGTGTCCAAGCATACTATAATAGTACTAGTATTTAAGATATATAGATACTTTATAGTTTCTCATCTTGAAAATCAACTAGTATAGTATACTATTCTAGATGTTTATACTTAGAAGTCCAATTTTCTTCATGTTTCACTTTTTGTTAATATTCTTTTTCCAAATATAGCCACTGTAACATATCATTATGAGACATTTGGACACTAACAATTTTTATTTTATTTTCTTTTATTTTTCTGATTTTACCTTTCTTTTCTTTTCTTTTATTTTTCTTTTATTTATTTTTTTTTGGAGGACAATGAAGAAGGCACATGATAAGGAAGTCACATGACAGATCATATGATATGATGTTATAAGCCTAGAACTTGATGGAAGGGTCTGGAAGATGATGTCAGAGTACCTAGAGTACACATAGTAGTCTTGAGTAGGACATGAGGCAGGAATTGTTATGATTCAAAGCTCAAAGATTTAAGCAATGAAACAACTCTTGGATTGAGTAACATAAGAGAACTCGATAGAGAACCCTTCTACAAACTAGTCTATCTTATATAGTCCTACAGATGGTCCATGCTAACTACTATGCACCCTACCCTAAACAACCATGTGTAGTCCATGAGGCCAACATGTGATATTCATGTTGTATGACATCATCTGTTCTTGAACCTTCTACTAAATTCTCCTAAGTCTTGTGATCTGTCTTGTGATTACGCCATCAGATTGTGACTGGTGTGACAGCATGACTGATCCACCCTAATTCTAGTTGTTCTAAAAATAGAAAAAATAGAAAAATAAAACAGAAATAATAAAATAAACAAATAAAATGAAGAGTGAAATAGAAAAGCTAAGTCTACCATTTGTGAGCTTGACAAGAATGAGGATAAAGTATGGACATAAGAGCAGGGTTATTTATTAGTAGCACGGACCATGAACCATTTGTATAAATAGGACTCTAATTAAGAAGAGACTCCTTGTCAAGTTCTCTTGTGAAATCCCCACTAGATATCTACTTTAAGAGATTTGCTCATTGTGTGATTGTTGGACTTTGTGTCTAGTGGTTGCCACAACACATATGGAAATACACTATACATACTGAAACTAAGGTCATTCAGAATTCATATCCATACATATTGAATAATATTTCTATGCATATTGAATAATATTTCTATGCTTTATCTAATATCTTCTGTAATTTTCTTACAGATAGTTTTCTTTTTGGAGCATGTTTCTTATTTAACAAATACTGTCAGATATAGTTCATGCTTAAGACCAAAAATATATAGAGTTTAGATAGAGTTTGGATCAAGTATGGAAACCTATCTAAAAATACAATATTACAAACTTTGCAAACAACCTTAGCTTTAGCTTATGTACTGTGCTAACTACTTGTTGTTTGGTTGCAACTTAAGAGAATAAAACTAAAGTTGAAGATAGTAAGTACTTAATAAAAATAAGTATATTACTATTAATATCAGAGTTTAGCATTAAGTATAGTCAATTATCAAACTGAAGAATACAGAGCATCTATCTATTAGAGTTAAAGACAATGGATTCTGTTTATTTTTATTTTATTTTTTATTTTGAAACTTAGAGTTAGGAATTAGCATAATATCACATAAAACTGTCATAAACTGTCATAAACTGTTATATGACATGATTTAGTGTTGCACATTGGTCATATGTCACACAATCATATGTTACATAGAATATTGTAGAAGGTTCTGGAACAAAATGGCATTATATAGTATGTTCTATACATGTTGACCTTAAGGATAACACATGGCCCTTTAGAGTAGGCTAATGGAAGTATAGTATAAACTAGTAGTCTAGTATATATAAGGTATATAGTTTTGTACTTAGAACTTCATCAAGTTTTCTTATGTTAATCCTAATACAAGATTTCTTTTCTTAATCTACTTTAAGATCTTGAAATTATAATACTACTTTTTTTTTTAAATTAACAATTTATTACATAGAGTGTGAGAGCAAACTGTAGTAGCTACTTTGTAACTACATACATTAAGAAGCAGACAATATGAAGAAGAATGAAGAAAAGGAAAAGAAAAATGAGGAGAAAGAAAGAAAGAAGGAAAGGAATATTAACAAAGCAACTGAAGCCTTATTAACTAAGTTGTCAAATTCACAAATAATGGACTTAGTTTTTCTCTATTTTCTTTTTCATTTCTATTTTCTTTTCGTCTTATTTTCTTATTTTTCTATTTTTAGAACATAGAGTTAGGGTTAGGTCATAAGATGCAAAGAATGAAGTAGAAGGATCTAGAACAAATAACATCATATAACATGGATACCATATATTGACCTCATGTACTACACATGGTCGTTTAGAGTAGGGTGCACAGTAGTGAGCATGGACCAGTGGTAGTAGTATATAAGGTAGATTAGTTTGTAGAGAGATCTCTATTGAGTTCTCTTGTGTTACTCATATACAAGAGTTGTTCTTTTGTCCAACCCTAAGGACCTAAGTTCATAATATAAGTGATACTTTCTACAAAATAAAAGACATTACTGTTAAACTCCAAAAAAAGTGTGAAATAACTTATTGTGTCCCTCTTTGGATTCCAATACTCATTATATCTTTTATACTCATAAATATAATGCTTAGATTCAATAGGGTAAATATTATATAGACACTTGAAATCTTCTTGTGGAAAGAATCTCAATTTGTACTTGCTAATAGGAGTGTGATTAACTATTGCTCTTGTTGCTAGCACACATAGTGAATTTGAGTATCCAAAGTACTTGAGCCATGTTTCACCTTTAGAGTACAAAAGTTCTAAGGGATTATTGTCATTATCAAGAAGCTCAAGGAAATGATGTTCTTTTTCATCTGATGTTTGAAAGGTCATCTTCTGAACTGAAAGAATATCATTGCATTCATTTTTCTTGGTAAAGTCCTATGTAGACTTGCATGGATAAAGAGATTGTGGATGGAATTGTTTTGTTTCCTTATTAACAGCTTTATAAAGAGGCCACTTGTATTGACTAGGATATTCCCAAAATTTGATTGAGTTGTTGTGGGATTTGGTGAAAAAAATTTTGAGCTCATCCAAAATCAATGCTACATGTATTTGAAAGAGATGCAGTAAAGAATCAAAAATTCTTTGTACAGCATGTAGCAAATCTGTGATGATAACAATTTTTGAAATACTAGGTATATTGGTAGCCTGATTGATTCCACATCTAATGGTGAATAGTTTAGCTTCTGTGGTCATGACATTCACAGCATGATGAATGGTTTTAATGACAGGTTTGTCATGAGTATGAGCATGTGCAATAGACACCACTACATTATTCTTGATACTGGCATCAGTTATAACAAGAGCATAGGAAGAATCTAAAGAGAAAACAATAGAGATATTGTCAAGATAATGGATATGAGTTTTGTAATTTCTATTGCTTTACTTGTTAAAAGAATGAAATAAAAAACAATTAGGAAAAGTGCTAATAATATGTGACCCAGGAGAAAATTCCTTGTTAAATAGGTCAAAAAAAGAAAATACTTTGATAATTGATGAGGAACATTGGTGAGAGATGATCTTGACTCAAGTAGCAATCTCAAGATGTGGTTATGAGGGAGAGAATGAGCTCTAAGTTGCACTCTGCCACTAAGTTTTCAAAAATGTAAGTAAATAGGTATAAGACCTGCAATTACCTCAATACCAAATGAAGGCAAAGTATAAAAAGCACCAAGAATCCAAATTGCAGCTCTTCTTTGCATCTTTCTCAATTCTTTGAGAGGGTATAATAATAGCACTTTGTTGTAGAACTATAATTAAAATCCATAGAGGGTGATATGAAGAATGTAGCTTCTATATAAAAGTTGCTTTTGATAGGGAACAAGACCACAAATGGAGTTTCCAAGGATCTTCATGTATTTGATGGTAGAGATAGCCTTGTTCACATAGAAATCAATGTGTTATTGGAAAAATAACTTTCTATTAAAAATAAAACCCAAGTATCTCTATATGTTCTTGGAACAAAGAATAGAACCTCCTAGATGAGTGAAATCAAGTAGAGGAGGATCAAAGATTCCATGCAATCTAGAAAAGTGGAACACCTCCATTTTTTTATATTCCATAATAAGACTAAATCATTCCAACAAAGAAGAAGTGATATAGTAACTACAAAAAAGAAAATTGTTCAAAAATGAAAGTGACTTACTCTGAGCTACAAGAAGACCATCATCCACAAACAAAAGAATAGATACAGAAATTTTGAGTATTTTTAGATGTTTTTCAAGAATATAAAGTACAAAAGCTAAGTATAAGGCAGATAAAATAGGAGAGAGAGCTGATCCTTGGCCAACTCCAACATTAATATTGAAAAAGAAAGAAGAAAAATTGTTCCAGAAATACTATATTTTTTCCTACTAGGTAATTTAAAAAGAAAAGAGCAATCTTAGGATCAAATCCAGCCTTTCTAATGATATGAAAGAGAAAAAGATAATTGAAAGAAGGGAAAAATTGGGTGATATTAAAAGCCAAAGTATTCATCAAATTATTCTTGATCTATCCTGTATGGATAAAGTGCATAAGTGCAACACCAGCATCAGAAGTTGATTGTTGTTTAAAACCACCCAATTGGCTTGAATGAATGAAGTTGTTTGAAATTGTAGTCTCTCACTGATAACTTTCTTGATAAGTTTTCCTATAGTATTGAAAAGGACAATAGATCTAAAGGCTTTAGGGAAATCATATAATTCCTTGTTGGGTTTGGGAATGATAATGTTGTGGTAACCACTAGTCACAACAACTAATAGTAACACAAATAATAAATATCTCAATAGGATATCAAGTGAAAATCACAAGAGAACTCAACAAGGAATCTCTGCTGTATTGCTACCCTATTTATATAATTTACATATGGTCTGTGCTACTTAATATTTACCCTACTCTAAGGTTCATACATCATCCATGAGTGTACCATATATACACTATAAGGCAGACATGCTGTTGACATGCTCTTTGATATTATCTATCTAGTCTGTTTCAGTCTACTCTAGGCCTATGACCTCACATCATGTGATATGTCATGTGACCACAGTCACATGCCTCTTTGTCATCAATAAAAGGAAAAAGAAAATCAAAAGAAAAAAAATATAAAATCAAGAAAAATAGATAAAAAAAAGAAAAATGTTAGTGTCTAAGCATACTATAACAGATGATGAATGTAGAGATTTTGAAGTGTGAAGGCTAATGACCTAATTCAAAACACACATCAGTAATCTTGATAATGTTCTTCAAACACATGTTGTTCTTGACAATACACTTGAGATGTTTCCATGATAATTTGTTCAAACCAGGAGACAATGAATTGTTACACTTTGAGATAGAACTAATGAATTCCTCTTCAGAGAAAGAACCCCATCCTATAAGGCATTTGTTTGGGATTTTGTCTAATATGCTAATGTCAATTTGGTAGTTTTGAGCCATGTTAAATGACAAGTAAAGGGCTTGCCAAAGATTTTTGATTTTGAGACAAGGATGGCCATTATGTTTGACAGCTTTGACAGTGGAAAGCTTATGTTTGTTGACCTAGTTCATGAGTTTCCATGGACTTTGTTTTTTGTTGGTGATTTCTTGGATCTTCAGGTCAAAAAATGCTTATTTGGTACTTTTAACTGTTTTCTTGAACTGTTTCCAATCCTCAATATATTTTGTTACCTTGTACTTTTCAAGGTCTCTATTACAATTAGCATTCTACCAACTCTTAGACTGCTTGGTGATGTTAACAATCTTTGAATTTTTTCCCCAAATTCCTTCCATAGTGTGGGCAAGCAATTGAATGATGACTTCAAGGGAATCAATATTTGATAAATCACTAGTGTTGATATTTCTGAAAGCCTTGATTAATTCAGTAAAAAAGTTTTTCTCTTCATCACTGTCTTTAATAATTGTTCACTTTCTGGTTTGAATATGTTCTTCAAAGATTGGAATGGTGATTGTTAGTGGAGCATGATCAGAGACAAGATGCCACTCAAAATAGATGGAATGATTGTCAAGTTTCTCTGACCCAAGTCTGAGGAATATTAGGTTGAGGACCAAATTCAAATCTTGATTGTTGTCAGAATATCTAGTAGGAATACAGTTAGTTGATTCAGAAAGACCTAAATACAAAGAATCTGCAATGTCAAAGAGTAGATCATTATGGATAGAATGATGTGGGTAGTTGGGATCTTACAAATTATCTCTAATGTTAAAGTTCCTTATCATAACTAGAACATTATTGATTTTAGCTTTAGTATTCTTGAGATACTTTAAAGCTGATTGAGAAGAGTCTAAGTAAACATTAATTAGAAAAAAAATAGAACTATTATTGAAGAATGAAATGAGAGAAACATCTCCATAGTTATAAATGTCTTTGCATAGAGAAAAACAAAAAGATGAGAGTCTTATGTTGATGTAGATAATGACTCTTGGGGAATCATTAGCTATAGAGAAGCTCCTAGAAAAGGTTATCCAATTGGGGTGATTCAGAACACCTACCAACTCTTCTCCTTCTTTACTTTTCGAGCTTGGTACTGAGTGAATTATAGACTATGATAGTTTTTGTATAAAGATGATATTGAATAAAGACTGAGTTTCAAGAATTGTATTAACAACTGAATTGTTCTTTCAAATGTTTTGTGAAATAATCTTGATGTCTTTTATATTCATGCTTTGTTACTGTTCATAACTGAACAAATCAATTGTTGTCTAGTAATACAAATTTCTTGATATTTTTTTGAATGTCATTTGTAGTTGAACCTATACTTCTAGAAGGGACAGAGATTAGAATCAGCTTGATGATCACCTTAACAGTTGAGACATTTGAAAGAGTAAGGGAAGGGTATGGCTTGCCTTGCTTAGTTTCTAGCCTTAAAGAATTAGTCCTACTATTATCTTTATAATATTAAGCATAATGGTGATGATGCTCTGTTTTGTGGGGTCTATTACATTTGACATACTTGGCACCTTGAATTCTGCAGGAGAAGGTTACATGACCCCATTTCTAGCAGTTCTTGCATTGAGATATGCTAGAGTTCATGTTTGCATCCTATATTGTTGCTATGAAACTGCCTATATTAAAGTATTTATTAATTGGTCCTTTCACTTTGTTACTGCTTTGGACATCCAAAATATTGATCTAAATAATGTCCATGTCAGATTTAAGGAAAACCTTGATAATTTGAGGTTTTGAAACTAGCACAATATTATTGAAAATATAGTTCTTTTTTATGATGTCCTTAACCACATCTGAAGTGATAGGAGTATTAGCATCTTCCCTGAGATATGGAATACCTGTAATTTTGAGATAAGACTTGAACTGTAGAAGTTGTGGAACATTGACTTCTTCAGCTTTAATGTAATTTACATTCTTGATATATCTTTCAATAGTTTGGAGTTTGAGATCCAATACAACCTTGTTGGTTACAATAACAATACCCACTGTTTCTTAACAAATGTAATCAACCATGGTATTGGACTTGATGTTTTTTAAAGTCCTGTTTAGATTAGAGACATGAGAACAGCTATCTTTCATGAACGTTGTCTTATTATTATTACTTATAGGAACAATAACTTGCTTCCTTAATAGACTCCTTGTAGTTATGTTGATCCTTGGTTTTGGTTTACCATTCTCATTGATGATCTTCTAAATATTGTCAATTTTATCTGCCTTAAGACTGGGAAAGACATTCTTGATTTTGAGGATTTCTTTAGTAAAGCTACCAACCTTAGATGCCTGGGCATACAATTTGCTTTTGTTGCTATCTGCTTTGTTAGCATTTGTTGTTTTGAAGTATTTTAATATTTAATTGACTTCTTTGGGTGATTTTGCCAGGGTCAGTAGTAGAAGTCTTTCAACATTTATAAGTTTATCTATGTCCCTAATCCCTTTTTTTCTGTAATGATTGGGTTTACCTTTGGAGTAAACTTTGCTAAGACTTTTTGCCTGAAAGAGTTATTGTTCATATCAGCATAGAGAAAATCCCATTCTGAATTATAGACAGCTAAGAGAAAATTCCATGCTGCTTCACCAATATCATTCAGATCAGTAATATTATTAGATTTGTTTGTGTTAATTTTCTTGTTTTGAATATACTTTGCTATTTGGTTCAATAACTCCTTGATATTCTTTGCATTAGAAGATAGATGTTTTAGAGAACTATAGAGTGAAATGGATATGAAGAACTCATTTCATAAATTGGGTTCAGTAGGTTGATAGAGATTATATGGGATTTGGATGTTGATAACATCATCTTGTAGACTTGTATTAGAGTCAGCATTTTCCTTACCCTTGTCTCATGGTTTGGATGCTTTTTTCAGGGCTAGTACCTCATTGGTACCACATTGCTTTTCTGTGGTATTATTGCTGATATTAGTTGCTCCACTAACTCACTTATCTTGTTCTTTACTTTTAGCATAAGACAGCTCTTAGCTATTAATAGGTTCAATTGTCTCTTTGTTCAGAAGGTTGTTGTTGATTTCCATTCTTTTATGATATGGAACTGATGAAGCTATTGAAGAAACTGAATAGCTTCTAGAACTCAAATTTTCTGGAGAAGTAGTTCTTTCCTTGATATCATTGTTAGAATCAATGTCCATCACCTTGTAGGCTGGTGCTTTGGCCATTTGTACAGGAATTGAGTTAAAAGTCTTGGTAGAAAAATGTTTATTCACTAATTCTCCTATAAGTACTACTATGCAAGATAGTGGTAAAAGAGAAAGAAGTGATTAGATCATAACACTACTCATCCTCAAATACTAGAGAAAGTGTCTAAAATACTTAAATGTTAGAATTGAAAATGATGGATTTTATTTTATTTCTTTTTCTACTTCTCTTTTTATTTTTATTTTGTTTTCTTTTTCTTTTTTTATTTAGGGTTATAGTTTATGTATGACATCATGGTTACTACTATCACAAAACTAGTCACATAATACTAATAGTCACAGAGTCACATGGTCACAATAGAGCATGGTAGAGTATTTTAGAACAATGATGTTATACAATATATATAACATATATTGATCTTATAGCTTATACATAGTCTTTAAGGTAGGTTAGATGCAGTAGTAGCATGAACTATCTAGTATAATATAAAAAGTAGATACTTTGTATTAAGAACTCCATCAAGTTTTCTTGTGTTAAACTCTAATACAAGGATTTTGTCTTACTATTTCACTCTAAGAACTTTGAGTTGTAACATTAAACATGAAAGTCAAGATAAAAAATACACTTTTATATTAAGTAATATAAGAGAACTATAAGAGGAACTCCAAAATTTCATTCTAAGGTAATACTTAGATAATACTATCAGTGATGATCTTATTTATATCTTTTGATCTATTGCTATATACCTATTTACTTATTTATCTTTTTTCCCTTTACCAATTATCATGCTTAGACCTTATTAAGTAGATCTACTCTTACCTGAATATCAGCCTAACTTCCAAGATATTTATCTAGCTTAATAAGTGAGATCTCCTTACAAGAACTTAATAGAGTTTTTATTACAAGTTAGTTTATCTTATATACTATGGATCATGGTCTGTGTACACACTATAACTAACCTATCTTAAAGTTCATATACTTTTTATAAAACTAACATATTTTTATCATGCTATATAATATTATCTATTATAGAATCTTCTATGACCTTTTCTATATCATGTAATTGTGATTTGTGACTATGATATATATGACCATCATATATAATATCACATTACACTTCTTTATCTAAGTTCAAAATAAAGAGAATGGAAATAAAATTTAAAAGAAAATAAATGAAAGTAAAAAATAAAAATGAAAGAGAAATAAGATAAAATAAAATAAAATAAAAACTAAGTTTATTATTCACAACTCTAATAATATCTGGATTTAGTAGCTAAATATTATAATTTAAACTCCAAAGTATTACAAAAGAGAAGCCATGTATTAGAGTTAATATAAGAGAACTCAATACAATTCATCTCAGAAGGAATGTGAATCGACCTCAACTCATGAGATTGCGCAAAATCTGGAGGGCCGATGTATGAACTTCAAATGCCGCAGAACTTGTGCCGTGATGTGGCAAAAGAAAGGAGAAGAACCAATACTGTCAGTCTCTGTGATGGCCAATCCAAAGAGTTTGATCATTGTTACTTTCGGCAGGCCATTCGCAAGGAGCCATGTTGTTTCAAGTTTCTCAGGTAAACCAATATTCGGTCAAAGTGGCCCTAAATATATTAAAAATATTTTGAAACATTCGCAAGGGGAGTAAACCATCGAAAAACAGTTGTACCCTGAAATACTTGAGATTAGGGCAGACAAGAATTAAAATGGCCAAACTCTTAGTGATAGAATGGTCTTCAATTGGTTACCACGTAGGAATTGATCCAAAACAGTCGAGTTCAGTGGGCTGATTCCAACGAAGAGACTGA
>JAJOHK020000776.1:0-19823 GCA_022457215.2 Leucocoprinus gongylophorus
ATCAGCCAGTTTGTCTCTTTCCTTGAATTTAACCCAAATGCATTTTCCTTTAAAAAAAGCATTACATAACAAAGCAATCCTTTTGCTCAGCTAGTAGTTATTAATTTTGTCTCTTTCTGTCTCTCTTTCATCTTTTTCATTCTCTTTTGTTCCCTGTTGTTTTAGTCCTGTGCAATGTAGTTATGAAGTAGCTACCACAGACTGCTCTCATGCCCCATGTAATAAATTGTTGATATTAAATTTAAAAAAAACTTTAATACTTATGCTTGACTTCTTGACAACTTCTTGACTTTTCTTATGTTTTACTTCTCTTCAGTTCTCTTCCTCAAATTATGACTACTATGGTATGTAACACAAGTTGAAGTCAAGTTCCTATGCTTCATCTGATCTTATCTATAATTTTCCCATAGATCATCTTCTCTTCTGTATCCTGACACTACTGAGTGTATACTATACTACCCCAGTGTTGGTTGCCACAACACATCTGATCTGTATTTGTTCATGTTCTGCATCCAAGCTGCTTATGATCCAATGCGCCTTGGATTGCAGATGTGACACTGTTATATTTTCAGAATCCTGGTGCTTGTGAAATAAATACAGACAAATAATCCTCGTTTTGTGCCTACCTTAACCCTCAGTTTTAGTATGACAGCTTCTGAGATCTTCACAATCCCTAATGAACTCAATGCAGTGACAAATGAGCTTGATGGACAGATAGAAACACTAGCCCATGGAAATGAAGGCATTCAAAATACTGCATTGTTCGCTGCGAAGTACATTTTCGACTTATGTATGTCTTGACGTCCTAGTAGCTGCGTCATCCTGATTCACATCATTAGCATTAGGAACGGAGCCTATTTCAAAGGCTCCTATTGATGAACTTTTGTCATCTTTGGATCCACCCCGAAAGCCCCCGACGAGATCACAGTCAAGATCTGACAGACCCTTGCTTCGAGCTTCTGCTTCCAAAACCTTCGAGGTTACTCCTATATCTTCTTTGATTGTTGAGAATATGGATGCAGAGCAAATATGGATGCAACTAGACCTGCGTGCACAAGCGATCTGCGATCTGTCGGATTGCGTATTGGGAATCAACGAGAGTGAAGAGGAAACGTTTCGCGGGGAAACTGAAGACGATGAAGAAGGTGATCGTTTACTCAAAGTCATTGAAGCAATGGAAAATGGAGAAGAAATTGATCTTGATGCATTAGGAGAGGAGTCTGAGGAGGAAGATGTAGAAGATACGGTTGACAGCGAAAGGGAGGACGAGAGCGATGATTCAATTAGCGAGAACGAGGATGTTATCCATTTACAACCCTCAGATGAAGACCTCTCCGATTTGAAGTCCATAAAATCAGGTACACGCTCAAAGAAGAAAGGCTCTGCTCATGGGCTCAACGATGATTTCTTTGACCTGGACACATTCCACGCTGAAACATATCAGGCAGAAGCGAAATCTTCATCTCTTGGTCAATTAACATCAATTGACGTTGATATAACTGAAGGCACGGATGATGAAGATGAAGATGTAGACATTTTCGCTTCTTTTGGTGATGAAGCAGAAACACAAGATGCAGCTGGTATGTATCAACTGATTGATTGACGAAGAGTGTTCTGACCATCCTTAACAGATGTCTTTTACCGCGATTTTTTTGAAGCCCCAAAAAACGCGAGCTCACGGTTGCACCTTCCGGTCAAGGACAAATTTGACAGTGAAGGCCGAGTCCGTTTTCACGACGAGGTTCGAGTCAAGAAGATTAAAGCCAAGGGCAAGAACTTACCCCTTAGCTTTTTGTATGGAAACGGACTGGATGATCCAGATGACGTGGGATCTGGGTCCGAGAACGGATCGATGGATGATAGAGAGGGTCTTATAGATGAAGATAACAGTGAAGAAGATACGATGGGAGACGAGACTGTGTCACAGGACCCGGACTCGGAAGAAGATAACATGACAATTGTTGAAAGGTTGAAGGATGATTTACTTGCGGACACTGATGACAACCACACAAATGCTGGTGTGTTTCCTTGCTTTAACGATTGATCTCTCTCAAGTGGATACCGTCCAGATATGACTATGCATCAGAGGCGGCAAGCTGCACTTCGGGAACAAATCGCTCAGCTGGAGGCGGAAAACGTGGCTCAGAAAGAATGGACCCTAATGGGAGAAGCCAATAGTCGTTCACGACCACAAAATTCACTGCTCGAGGAAGATTTGGAGTTTGAACGGGTGATGAAACCTATTCCCGTGATATCTGAAGAAATAGTCCAAAACTTGGAGCAGAGGATTAAGGCACGGATCTTAGAAAACCGATTCGATGACGTTATTCGCATTCGTTCCCTGGAGGACAGGCCTTTCCTGCCGTCTCGTATCATAGAACTTCAAGATACGAAATCTGCACAATCACTAGCACAGATTTACGAGAAAGATTATCTTGCAGGTGAAGGCGGCCCAGACGATCGAGACGGAAGATTGAAGAGAGAGCATGAGGAGATTGGGCAACAGTGGGAGAATATTTGTAGTAAACTTGACGCCCTGTGCAATGCCCACTTCGTTCCAAAACAAGTATGTCCATACTTATTTTTACTTCAATGGGACTCAAACTCGTATGCAGCCCAAGGCTATGATTTCGACTATTTCAAACATCGCTGTCGCATCGCTGGAATCTGCACTACCAACTGCGAAGGCAACAACGAATATGCTTGCTCCAGAAGAAATATTCAACCCTACACCGTCAGACACACGGTCACGTTCCGAACTTACACCAAGTGAAAAGCAAGCTTTATACTCGAGAAAACGTAAAGCAAAGAAGAGGCAACGTGAGGCGTTGGAAGGGGACACTGGTAAGAGAATGAAACTGTCAAGAGGAATCAGTGGAGCGAAGAAAGAGAAGCAGGCCGCTCTTCAAAATATTGTTAAGACAGGAAAAGGCGTTACGGTTGTTGGCAAAGACTTGGCGTCGACAAAGAAGAACCGGAAAGTTTGAAGGCCACGTTGATAATTCCCCACCGCCCAGCCCGTCCAGCCTTCTTATATTTACTATCACCTTGAATGGGGCTGATGACTGGATGTTACATCGCCCTTGTATTTACTCGCGATGGTTTGCGTAGGCAATAACCTGTACCCATCACGTGGGCTACTTATATAATGTCTCTTGCCAGCTCTTCCCTCACTACCATGCCGCTTCTCAGGAAGAAAGACCCGCATTCAATCCCTCCAGTACCTGGAGCAAATCAGTCCTACTTGCCTAGCAACTACTCAGGTTCCTATCGCTCCTCTTCGTCCGCAACCTATGTTGCCAGCCGGGATAGCGATCCATACAATGAATCGCCCATGAACCGATCAAGTCATGTTGCCAAGTACTCCACTACAGAAGGGGAAGATCAGTATGCGACAGATAGATACCCCCACAGCAGGGGAGTCCCTGATGCCTATGCCCGTGGTGAAGCCAGCCTAGAGCAAGATCGCAACGCCCTGCTTTCTGGCTACAAACCTCAGAAACCAACGGGAGGTTCTGGGAGATTCTTCAACAGTCACGATACCGAATATTCTAAGGCAGGAGAAGAGGCAGAAGAAGATATTGAAGGGATCAAGCAACAGACCCAATTTATGAAACAGGAGAGCGTAAAGACAACGAGGAATGCCATACGTATGGCGCGCGAAGCTGAAGAGACTGCGATGAATACACTCGGAAGGTTGGGTGACCAGTCAGGTATGTTTGAATTCTGCCTGATAACGGCATTTCTAAATGACTCCATGTAATTAGAAAAGCTTGCCAATACCGAACGTCACATGGACGTCGCGAAGGGGCACTCCGCCCGTGCTGAAGACAAAACTGATGAGCTTAAAAAGCTGAATCGTTCTATATTCAGGCCCGCTATTGTTTGGAACAAAGATGAAAAGAGGCGAGCTCAGGAAGCCAAGATTCATGCTCGTTTCGAAGAAGAGAGAAATGAGAGGGAAAGGGCAATGATGGATATTAGAGACAGTCAGAATCGCGTTGGGAAAGCGGTCACTCATGGTCATAATGACGAGGAAGAGGTTACCGGTGGAGGGCGTCGAATGGTCACTATTACACAACAAAAGGATCGTACGGAGCAACGAAAACGGTTCCAATTTGAAGAGACACCATCTGATAATGAGTTGGAAGATGAACTTGACGATAACTTAGATGAGATTAGTGACATCACGAAAAGACTTAAGGAATTAGGTACCGCAATGGGTCAAGAACTTGATCAGCAGAATTCCCGGATTGATAGAATCAGTCAAAAGACAGACCGTCTGGACAGTCACATCTTCAGGAATACAGAGAAGGTGAGTTCACTGTAAACGTTCCAAAGTTGCGACTGACGTATCTCTGTAGTTGAGGCGGATCAGATAGACTACCTTGTTTCAACTATGTGACATGGATAGAACCTCAAGCTGATACCAGTTATTGGAATGTCATTATTTGGTCAGACGGAAATCATGTGATTCGTGTTTTTTTTAATTCATCAATTTATTATGCGGGGCGTGCAGGCAGTCCGCGGTAGCTACTTCGGTAGCTACTTCGTAACTACGTACATACAAAAGCAAACAACATGAAGAAAGAAAAATAAAAGGAAAAAGAAACAGAAACAGAAAAGGTAAATAAAACTATTTAAGAAAAGCAGACACAATTTGACTAAGTAATACTTTCTCCAAGAGAGAAAGCATTGTTGTTAAACTCCAGGAAGAGGGTGAAATGAGCTATTGTGTCCCATCTCAGATTCCAGTAATTGTTGAACCTTCTACATTCATAGAGAATGTGTTGTCTCATTTCAATCAGATATTATCCATATGAACACTTGAATTCTTCTTGTAGGAAGAATCTAAGGCAATACTCTCCTATAGGAGCATGATTGATGATAGCTCTTGAGGCTCTAGTGCATAATGAATTGGAGTGACCAAAGAATTTCAGCCATGATCCTCTCTTGGAATAAGAAGGTTCAATAGGTTTTAAATCTTCATCAAGCAGGTCTAAGAAATGTCTTTCTTTGTCATTGGAGGCTTGGAATGTTATTTTCCAATTGTTAAGAATTTCATTGCATTTGTTCTTTTTGTTGAACTCCCAAGAGGACTTGCAGGAGAAGGTGGGTACAAGATTGAATTTCTTCATCTCTTTGTTGACTATATCATGGAGAGTCCATTTGTTGTGACTTGGACAATCCCAAAATTCAGTAGAATTACTTTGATCTCTTTTAAAGAGACAACTAAATTTAAAATAAGGATGGACTAACAAATTGAAAATACACTTTACAGCATGTATCAAGTCCATGATGATGATAATACAATTAATGTTGACTAATTGGCTTGATTGATGTCATATCTAATAGTGAAAAAGTTTGGCCTTAGTGAAAGTAATATTAACTGCATGATAAAGAGTCTTGATGATGGGACTATTGTAGATGTGGATATGAGCAATTGAAGCAGCTACTTGATTTTTGATGCTTGTATCTAATACAATGACAGCCATTTTTGAATTAGCTGATATCTGGAGTGTAAGTTTGTTAAGTTTGCAAATATGCACTGTTTTACCTTCTTCACTTTTTCTATCTATAGAATAAAAAGAAAAACAACTAGAAAAAATATCAATTAGTCTGTCTCCAGGAGAGAATTCAAAACTAAAAGAATTAAATGAAGAAAAGACTTTGTTAAGTCTATTGTTAGTGTCAACAATAGATTCTTTGATGTTTAATTGCTGTTTGGGAGTTAGCTTTTCAAGTCATAAATGGTAAGTGCTGTTGTTATCTGAATATCTTGATTCTAACATAGATAGATCAGAATGAGACCTGCAATAGCATTGATACTGAATGTCAGAGAGGTGCAGAAGGCTCCTAGTATTTATATAGTGGCTCTTTGTTGTATTTTCCTAAGTTCTTTGAGAGAATACACCAATAGAGCTTTGTTGTAGAACCATAGCTGAAAGCTGTAAAGTGCAATTAGGAGAATGCAAGTTCTGTACAAAAGATGTTTTTGAGTGAGAATAAGTCTCCTTGATAAGTTTCCTAGCATTTTTATATATTTAATGGTTGATATTACTTTGTTGGGATAAAAGTTGATATATTGTCAGAAGGTCAGCTTTCTGTCTAAAAAGAATCTTAGGTAATGCTATGTTTTCTTAGAATAAAGAATAAAACCTCCTAAAGTAGAAAGATTGAGCAGAGAAGGATTGAAGACTCTATGTAACCTAGAAAAATGGAAAACTTCCATTTTTCCATGTTCAACAACAAGACTGAATTACTCAAGAAGAGAGGAGATAATATAATAACTACAAAAGAGATAAGAGTTTGAAACAATCAAAAATTTGTTCTAAGAAATAAACAGTCTATTGTTTATAAAAGAGATAATAAAAATTGGAATTTTTTCAGGTTTTTTAATCTTTTTTTCAAAAATATAAAAAATAGGAGAAAAATATAAGGTGGACAGAATAGGGAATAGAGCTGAACTTTATACAACACCAATATTAATATTGAAGAAAGAAGAAGAAAAACTGTTCCAAAGATACTTCATTTTTCTATCTACTATCATGACCTTAGACTTGGCTTAGGTTGCAACTTAGGCAAATGTTATGGTACACTTAGACACTAACATTTTTCTTTTCTTTTTATCTATTTTTTCTGATTTAATATTTCTTTTCTTTTGATATTTCTTTGTCTTTTTATTCTTTGATGATAAAGAGGCATGTGACCACAGTCACATGACATGTCACATGATGTGAGGTCATAGGCCTAAACTTGGACAGAAGAGACTAGAAAATGATGTTAGGATATATATTTATAACATGTTTATTTTATGATATATATATATTGTACTTATGGACAATATATAGATATTAGAGTAGGGTTATTTATTGTTAGCACAGACCATGTATCTATTATATAAATAGAATAGCAATATATTGGAAACTTCTTGTCAAGTTCTCTTGTAATTCCCACTTAATATCCTACTAAGAGATTTGCTCATTGTGTTACTATTAGTCTTTGTATTACAAATAAACTACTCACTTATTTGTAATATCTGAACCTTGGGTGTACTCTCAGAGGTTTAGGAGTGATTCAGAAGTTCAATAATAATGACAATGATGATTAAGATCAATACAGATAATAAAGAATAAAGATTGATGTTGTTAAGTCTGAGATCTAATTCTCAGACAGGAAGGTATATATACAAAAGAGTGATGGTTCATGTGCAAGCTGTTTCCATCACATAATCAAAAATTGTACCTGATGGGAGCTGTCATCTGTTATAGTAGCTATCAGGCTAATTTTAGAAGGTAACTAATTATGTCACTATATTAATATGCTTATATCTCTATGAATACTTATTGCTATGTAATATATTATATATCATTGGAAACAGTTTGATGAGCACTCTCCAATACAAGTTTGATTGTGCAAATCCATCTAGTTATTCATGAGATATTAGCAAATAAAGATTTTACAGTTACTAATGACCTAATATCTCAGTTGTTTGTTGTCACTTTTGTACATCTCACATATGTGCAGATAGCCCTTGTTTGGGGCTTTACAGCACAACTTAGTTTGTGAAAATCTGTCTGCTAGTTGTGAAGATACAAGCTGAATAAAGTTTGTGATATTTTGTAATTAGTAGTTGCTACAACAGCAAAGACTTGAGTAAGAGTAGAGAATAAAGTCAATTGGTAAATCATAAGGATACAGGATAGTATTTACAGCTATATATACCTATTAACCATGAAAAGAACATAAAAAAAATAATACCTACTATATAAGATGCTGACTGATATAACTACAGCACAGCTGATCATTACATCATAAAGAAACCTTCCTAGAACATGTAGTTCATGATGCAGCTACATTGTGAACATGAGGTATTAATCATAACAATACTTCCTTTTTAGTATTTATATTCCCATAAACTAGTTTACCAATGTTAAATCTCCAACTACATAGAATACTACCAATTTCTTGGTTGGTCCAATAATGATTTCTCCCCATAATGTTAACATGATAAAATAGAGTTCATGAGAAGATCATCCTATATATTTCAATAGAAATCCTTTCCTTGTGATGTCTGCATTATGTTTTTTCTTTAAGAATTCAATGGATATTTCTTTCCAATACTACTTATCTTATTCTTCTTGGGATTGTATGTATTTGTAATGAGATGGCAGATAGAATGGTGTTGTTGTGATAGGTGACTGCAAATATTTCATATACTTATCCAAATTATTGATTTTATCTTAAATGAACATTGGTTCTGGAGTTTTTTATCTAGATGGTGAAATATTATATGGTTTATAAAGAAAAACTTCTTCATCTCAAACTAGTTGTTTTCCTTTGTCATTCACCACTGGTTTCTTCATTTCTTGATCTTCTTGTTTATATGCATCTTGTATTTCTTTGATGTGTTCATCAGTATATATGTTTCCTTTTCCTTTACAATTGTCCAGTTCATCCACTAAAAGCATTTGAATATGATATGCTTGGTTTTCCATATCACTCTAAATAATATTCTGTAAATCACTGAAAATGTCTCCTACTATTTGTATTCTGTAATTGTTGCTAGCTTGTAGTATTGTTATCTTGATTTCTGCCATTTGAGTGTTTGCTTCTTCTGCCAACTTGATAATGTTCTAAAGTTGTAGTTGAACATCAACCATCCTTTCTATTTCTCATATAATCTTGTGATATTTTCTTATTCAGTTTTCTTCTCATTAGTTAAAGTGTTGACCAAATCCACATTGTTGAGGGTGTGAGTGACATATGGGTTAGGAGAGTTGAATATAGTAGTGAATTTTTGAGACATTAGAAAGATTTCTTGTTGTTTGAATTGTTTGAATAGCTTGAGATGTTGAATTGGGATTTTACCCCTCTCTTTTATAGATTTTGACTTAAAATCATTAACCAATAATCTTCAATCACCCCTTTAGCATGTGGCAACACTATTTCAGATATCCATTAATTATGTTCATTGCTGTATCCCTTCTAATGTACTAAGAATTGCATGCTGCATTCTTGTTTTCTATGATTCCTGATTTCTCCAACTTTGTATTCTTCTTCTTCATTAACAATGTCTGGTGGTAGTGTGATCCATGTGTTGATTCTTAAACTACAGTTCTTTGTATTTCATTAGCAAGTCTTTATTAAACACATTATGAATCATCTATTCTTCTAGAAGCTCTAGTTGAAATGCATCTTAACCATTATTCTTTGAGATCCTAAAAAGTCTGTATCTTTTTTGGTCCAGTTTCTTTCAAGTTTGAATAGATATTTTTTGCTTCCAACCACACATTGTCTCCTGCCTTTAATCCTTGCAGATTTTTTCTCTTTTTGTTAAATTGTCTTTTTATAGCTTTTTTGCTATTTTCATTGATTTTTTTGCTTTTGCCCAGCTTGTTTGTAATCCATCAAGAAAGTCTTTCAGTTTTGGTAATTCCATTTTCACAGTTAAGTTCCCTTTCCATAAATGTCTTCCAAAATTAAGTTTGAATGAGGTCTTTTTTGTTGCTGTATGTCTCTTGTTATTGTATTGGAATTCTACTTCTGCCAGCCATTCTGTCCAATTGTCTTGTTGATAGTTCACATAATATCTCAAGAACACTTTAACTTCTTGATTAATCCATTATATTTGACCATCTGTCTACAGATGGTATACTATTGATAACATTCTCTTAGTTCCTAATATCTTGGTTAAGTTCTCTATAAATCATGAAGCAAACTGTGGTCCTCTGTTGCTAAGGATTTTCCATGGTACTCTATGTATTTTCCAGATTTTGTCTCAATAGATCTTGACAATTTCTTCAGATGATACCACTGTAGTTATTGTCTTAAGTCTGATTATCTTTGTAAATCAGTCTACTATGACCATAATTACATCTTTTCCATTTGATCTTGAAAGTAGTCTGATTATATCAATGCTGATTTCTTGCCATAGTTCTTCTGGTGTTTCTAGTGAATGAAGTTCTCTAGCTTTTTTCATGTACTGTATCTTGTTTTGTTGGTATTTCATACACTTGTCAGGCGTAGTTCACACTGGGGTGGAAGTCCACAGAATGGACTCAGAGATGAGTGGACTTGTGGAATGACCTTGGCTTCAGCTTATGTGCTGTGCCATCTGTCTGCTGTGTGGTCACAACTTCAGATAATGGAAAGAAGTCCAAGATGGAAGTGAGTGCTGATTGATGTGTCGCTGTTGAACACCAGAGATTGAGTTCAATAAGAGATTATCTTTGTTGATTATCAGACTAGCAAATTACAGTGTAACTACTAGTCTTATATACAAACTAATAGTATAGAAGATACTTAGGGTTTCAGTAGTAATACCCCTATTACCCCGAGTAGAGGTTTCAGTGTTGAGACACTAACAGGAATAACTTTGTCATGGAAGACTGAGTTGAATAGGAGTATCCCTGCCATGGAAGATGGAATACCCAGAGAGTTGTGGAGAAGGAGGAGAGGAAAAAGAGGACAATGGAGTACCTCCAGTGACTCTAGGACAAGATGCTAGAGAAAGAGGCCATCCTATTGGAGAGGGCTGAAGAATTTCAGGTTGTGGGGTCCAAGTGCAAGGAGATTGCCACTGGAGATGAGGAGGAGCAATAGCCCTCCAAGAAGGCTAGAAGGAAGTAATCAGAGAAATACTACGGAGGTGCTGCAGTGAAGATGGGGGGTTCTAACCCCTGCAAAAATTGTGTGTGCACTGGGCAGGATTGCCTGGTGCACTTCTCAAGGTGAGTAATTAATAATTATACTTATTATTATTTTTTTAATAATTTTCTTCTTCATAGCTGCTCTTTTACCTATGCCAGGTGCATTACACTCAAGCAGCGGTGTATACCTCACACCAATACCAATACTCTAGCTATGATCCCCACTTATGGCAGGGTTTTAAGTGCCATTGAAAAGACACTTTGGGAACTTGTGAAGAAGTACCAAGGAGTCAGGAAGTCCCTCCAGGACTTGGTAGAAGGCCAGGAGAGAAACATAGCTCAATTGAAGAGAATTGGGGCCACGATGAAGTGGAGATGGAGTTTAGAAGGAGAGGTCAGGAAAGAAAAAAGTGGAGATGATATGGAGGGGTCCGAGAATGGCCCTGGAGAAAGTCAGGAGGAGGAGATTCCATCATCCACCTTCTGTTAGATTAGTGGTTTTGTTTTTTTACTTTTTAATAGAATTTTTATTTTTTCTATAAATTAAATGTGTGAGTAAGGAAAATAAGAATTAAAATGAAAAAAAGTTTGAAGTTTTGAAAAGAAAATCCTGAAAAGTGCATAGAAGCTGAGAGTTAATGAAAATAAGCAGACAGAATATACTAGAAATTAATGAAGGAAAATCCCTGTTGGGAATGTGCATAGGCAGGGGACAAATACAACAGCATGATTAGGACAATGGGAGAGAACCAGGCTTGGCAGGATATACAATGTGAAAATCAGATATCAAGTCTGCAGCATAAGTGAGTTCGGATATGGGGATCTATTCAGATTCGTCTCTAGTATCTTCATACCCTAACTAGATCACCTTGTACAGAAGTTTACATGTCCATTGGCGATCAATTTTAGAATCCATTATCTGAGAAATTTCATATTTGGGTTCTTTGTCAATTATGACTGGAGTGGGGGCTGGCTATATTCTCTCAGGGAAAGTATTAGAAGTGGCAGGTTCAAGCATAAACATATGGAAGACTGGGTGAACAGAGCACATGGACCCAGGAAGACAGAGAGTGAATGATAAAGTACCAGGCTAGGCAATAATTTTATAGGGTCCAAGATATATTTCAGAGAGTTTCTTTGAAGGCCAGGTGGTTTGGAAGAACTGAGCCTTGACAAAGACTTTGTTACCTACTTTGAAATCAAGAGTAGGGGAATATCGCACATCAGCGGATTTTTGATAATGCTATTGGGCCATGGAGATTTCAGTTTTGAGAGTACTCTGTAATTCATCAAGATCTACAGCAAAGTCATATTCAGAGTGAATAGTGATATTTAGATGATATCCCTTATTAACAAAGAAAGGAGAAACACTGGTAGTAGCACTCAGAGCATTATTGTAGGCAAACTTTGTGAGAGGTTGGAGTTCAGACCAGTTGTCTTGCTGGTAGTTACAGTATATACAGAGGTATTGCTCGAGTGTCTGATTTGTGTGTTTAGCTTGTCCATCACCTTTAGGGTGATAACCTGAAGTGAAGTGAAGCCACATGTCAAGAGCAGTGTCTAAAGATCAAAAGAAGTTTGACACAAACTCTGAGCCTCTGTCAGAGGTAACATGGGAAGAAATACTGTGCTTGAAAAACACATGAAGAATGAATAGACATGTTAAGTCCACAGACATGATGGTGTTATGGGCAGAGATAAAAATTGCCTGCTTGGTAAGCAGGTCGACTATAACCAAGATAGTGTCAAACCCAGAGGATGACAGAAGTTTCTTGATGAAGTCCATAGAAATGGAATTCCATGGTCATTCAGGGATGGGGAGTTGTTTGAGAGATCCATAGGGCTTGTGACGTTGTGGCTTGAATCACATACAAATGACACAGGACTTGCAGAATTGTTGTATATCAGCATGGAGGCTAGGCCAGGAGTATTCGCGGCAGACTAATTCCAGTGTTTTGTTTTGACCAAAATGTCCAGCAAGGATGTGATTATGATTGTACTGGAGAACACATGTGTAGAGGTTACCAACAGATGGTATATAAATTCTGTTGTTGAGTAGGAGTAGACTGTTTGGGTCCATAGACCACCAGTCATCTATGGAGATGTGTTTTGTAGCAATTGGGTTACTAGAGAGAGCTGAGAGGATGTCTTGATGTAAAGTGTCCAAATCCACAACTGTAGCTACGCAGAGAGAAGGAAAAAGAAGGATGGTAGCTTATACAGAGACTGCAAGTTGTTCTTGAGTAAAGATGGATTTGAAGTTGTGAGGGTTGACTATAGCATAGCCAGTATTCCCTCTTTAGGATAGATGTCCCATCGTCTAGTGAGAGCATCCAGTTTTGTGCTGAGATGACCAGAATGGAACCTGATAACAAGGTTGAACTGGGAGAGGTACTTAGACCACCATGTTTGCCTCTGGATCAATACCTTGGTAGTAAAAAAATACTTAAGGTTCTTATGATCTATAACAACATCAATGGAATAGACTAGACCTTCTAAATAGTATCACTAAATCTTGAAAGCTTTGAAGATGGCAAGTAATTCCTTGTCATGTGTATCGTAGTTCAACTCTGCTGTAGTAAAAGTGTGAGAGTAAAAAGTAACTGGATGAACTTCATTATCTTCATTAACAATGGAGAGGATTGCAGTGAGAGCATAGTCCGAGGCATTAGTTTCCACAATGAGTTGAACATCAGGAATCCAATGAGTGAGGATAGGTGTGGAGGTAAATGCTTTCTTGAGAGAGTTGAAAGCATCTCAACAGGAGAAGTCAAACTTCCATGGAATGTTCTTCTGGGTGAGACATATTAATAGAATGACAATGTCCAAGTAGTTGAAAATGAACCAGCAGTAAAAGTTTGTGAAATCTAAGAAGAATTGAATATCCTTGACTTTCTTGGGTTCTGGCCAGTTTTGAATAATCTTTACTTTATCATCAGACATGGTAAGGCTAGAAGAAGAAAGGATGTATCCCAGATACTCTACTAACTTAGAGTGGAATTCATATTTCTCTGCTTTGGCATAAAAACCAGCCTTATGGAGATGCTTGAGTACTTCTTTTACATGCCGGTGATGCTCGGACATACTATTCCAGTAGATGAGTATATCATCCAGATAGATCACAACACAGACATCTAAAATATTGGAGAAAATGTCATTCATGAATCGCTGGAAGGCTGTAGGAACATTGGTAAGGCTGAAGGGCATTACAGACCATTCAAATGATCCATAGTGTGTCCTAAAAGTAGTCTTCCATTCATCACCATCAGCAATGTGAACCAAATGGTAAGCATGGCAAAGATCTATCTTTGAGTAGACCCGAGCTTTGCGAGATGAGTCTAGTAGGTCAGAAATAAGCAGGAGTAGATGGCAATCCTTCTTGGAGATGCAGTTAAGTCTGCAGAAGTCAACACAAAGGCACAGTGAACCATCTTTCTTCTTAACAAATAAGACTGGTACATCATGCAGAGATGAGGTTGGTCAGATGAAACCTGTGTTAAGATTTTCCTCAATGAATTTCTTCAGAGCCTCTTGTTCAGATACCAAAAGAGAGTATATAGGCCCAACCAGAGGTTGAGCACTCTCTTCTAGATTGATTTTGAGGTTATAAGGACAATGAGAAGCAAGAACTTTAGCTTTAGTTTTGCTGAAAATGTCGGCAAATTCGTGATACTTGGAAGGAACGTTAGACAGATCAGGAGCTTCTGCAAGTTTTGCAGAGTTAGCTTGAATGTCTAAAGAACGAAGACAGAGTTCGAGATTGTGGGAGCCCAGAAGTTTTGATGTACACAAGAATGCTACAGCACCAATAATAGTAATGTTAGGTCACTCAGAGTTAGATATGGAGATCTCAGATGTAGGTATGGAAACTACAGAGTCCGATGATTGCAGAGGGATGTCCAAAAAGAATGGAGATGCCAATGGTGTGTTGGCCATGATGTGAGAAGAAGCGAGATTTTTCTGCAAAGATAGACAGAAGTTTATTGACCTATTTACCTAGTCAATCAGTGGATTGTGTTGGGCAAGCTAGTTGTATCCAAGGACCAAAGAGCAAGAAGAATCAAGTGGAGTAACATAGAAGTCCAGATTCATACAATCACCGGTGGAAAAAATTATGGGCAAGTTGGCAATTCCAGAGATAGTACTATTAGATGAACTATCAAACAAGTGGAAAGCAACTGGAGGAGTTGCAGATGTCTTTAAGTGGTGAGTATCCACAAATTTAAAGTCTACAAAACAGTAAGTAGACCCAGAGTTGATGAGAGCTTGGAACAGGATTTTATTAAGGTGATCCTGACCAAGGATTAAGGGAGAAGTAAGAGAAACAAAAAGTGAATGAAGATTAGAAAGAGCGGATATGTTGAGTCAAATTGGACTTGTTGCTGTATAAGGAAGTTCAACATGGCCCTTAGTCTGTACAGAGTCCTGGAGGTCACTCTCTATTTTTCTAAAGGTTTCTTGGAAGTAGTTGCTGAAACACTGTGGCCTTTAGAAGAGACCATGGTCTGCTTCTTGGGACAGAAGTCCAGTTTGTGGTCTCCTGCACCACAATAGAGGCACAGGTTATTTTCAAGATGCTTCTTACGCTTGTCACTGGTCAACTTGCCATTGCTGGCCAGCTTGGAAGAGAGGTCTACCTATAGAGGATTAGGTTGTTTCTTGGGAGCAGGGGACGGAGATGACTTAGAGGAAGAATTCTTGGAGGATGGGGCAGCTGGAGGTGTATTTACCTTGTTCTAGGAGGCCGTGGCAGAACGGGAGGTGGAAGCTTTTCCTTGCTTCCAGGAGTGGGACTTAAGGGCCTCTTTCTCCACCTATCTTGCACATTAGCGTTTGTAGTCTCTTTCCCAGTAGTGGTGATCAATAGTCATCACTAAAGCATATATATCCTAAAACAAGGTGGGTTTTCTATGTTCCTGGGTAGAAATAGGATCCTAGATCCAATTGGGGAGTCCCTGGTAATAGCGATGGAACAGAACACTATTTTCCCAATCTAGTTGGGAGGCATAGTGCATGAAGTCCATATTATAAGTGGAAATCTTGTCACTAGGCTTTATATGGAGATTGTCCAGTATGTTGGCCACTTCACCAACAGGGTCCAAGAGACTAAAATGTTAACATAATTCGTTCACAAATAGGTTCCAGTTGGAGCCAGTCTTGAAGGATACCCTGGTCTTCTTGGTTGAGGCCCACCTCAAACCAGTCCTGGGCTACTCCAGTAAGGTAGGTCATTGCAAAATTGATTTTTGCAATGTCTATGTCAAATTGCACTGGATTAGTGCAGAAATATAGCTAGCATTGAAACAGGAAATTATTGAGCTTGTCAGGCTCAGTGCTGCTGAAGTTGTCAGGGATGTGGGCTTTAGTTCCTCTTGAATTAGTATTGGGTCTGAGAGTCTGATTAGAATTAAGGATGTTAGCAAGTTGGCCGAGCACTTCAGCCAATTGTTCATTAGTATTATCACTCCAATGGGGTTTTGACCATGAGTAAGTAGAGGATGTGGGTCTATTAGCTATATTATTATTAGTACTAGGATTAGTGAGAGTATCTGTTGTAGACTCAAAACCTTAGAGTTGGTTAAGAGACTAAACCTTGTATAGGGTTGACACAAGAAGAACTCGATAAGGAGCTTCTACTCTATCTACCCGCTATATATATAAAACAGTCCTGGTCCATGCTACAACATTATATGTCCAACCCTAAAGTCCATGCCTCTTCCTCATGTCCATTACTCATCCACCATGCGTCTACCTTAAGGCCACCATGCTTCCCACATGTGCCCTGACGTCATACTCTTAATCTCTGCTGTACATGTGCATACTATGTGTACACCATGAGGAACCCTTGTCCCTTGACGTCATCTCCTAACCCTAACTCCAGCTCTAGACTCTTCCCGATCCTTCTAGACCCTAAGTCCTTCCAGACCGCTCTAGACTACTCTAGCTTATCACATGACTTCCAGGTCACGTGCCTATCTCCTAACCCTATGTCCGTTGTAGACTAATAATTACTAAGGTCCTAACCCTAGTCCAAAGTCTATCCATACTCTCGTATCATAACAGTATCCTCCCAATTAGAATTGTTGTCCACAGGGACAATACTTGGGCTAGGCATAGGCAAAACTATCTGGCCAGATTGGATTGTACTAGAAGGAGACCTTGGAGATGAACGGCCTCTTTGATAGATTTGTCTTGAACATCATGGCGCATTTGGTGGATAAGCCATCTGGTTACTGAAATGCAAGATTGTGTTGAAGGGTGTCCTAAGTGGTAGGACCAGAGTTGAAGAATTACAGTGAGAGGAAGCTATTTGGACTTTGAAGTGCAAGGTGAAATAGATTGCAGATGGAACTGCAACAGAGGGTTTAGCAGACGGAACTGCTCAGAAGCAACAGCAGACTTGGGAGTCTGATAATACTGTCAGATGCAGTTCAAACTAGGGTGAAAGTCCATGGAATGGACTCAGAGATGAGCAGACTTATGGAACAACCTTGGCTTCAGCTTATGTGCTGTGCTATCTGTCTGCTATGTGGTCATAACTTCAGATGATGGGAAGAAGTCCAAGATGGAAGTGAGTGCTGATTAATGTGTCGCTGTTGAACACCAGAGATTGAGTTCAATAAGAGATTATCTTTGTTGATTATCAGACTAGCAAATTACAGTGTAACTACTAGTCTTATATACAAACTAATAGTATAGAAGATACTTAGGGTTTCAGTAGTAATACCCCTATTATCCCGAGTAGAGGTTTCAGTGTTGAGACACTAACAGGAATAACTTTGTCATGGAAGACTGAGTTGAATAGGAGTATCCCTGCCATGGAAGATGGAATACCCAGAGAGTTGCAGCACTGTCCTAAGACATATTGTGAGAAAGGTGGCTGCTATGGAAGGTGGGCTTGTATGATTACTCTGCAAAGATGTAATTTTCAGACGAGTGGACTTGCATATGACAACATTCTTAAACATATTTCTTGATATTCTTTTTAATTAGTTTCTCTTGATTAACTCAAGCATCTTTTATTATCCTAGATATTCTACATCTACTAGATTGTGGTTCTCCTGTGAAATTTGCTCTTATATCTTCTAGTTGTTTAGAACATATATTCTTCCTTCCACATAGACAATTCTATCTTCTTCTCATACTTGTCCATTGTTATTTTCAAATTCCTTCACTACTTCTTGTTCCTTGATATTATTTCTCTGTATTTTCTCTAGTAATGTGGTTTTTTCTACCTTTTGATTCTTTCTTATAAGTGTCACTTCTGCCATGATTTGTCTTTTTGTTCATATTTCCTCTTTAAGCATTAAGATATTCTTGTTGTCTTCTTTTATATTCACTTGATCCTTTCTTGATAATATATTGGCTTTAGTGTTCATTTTTCCTGGTATATAGCATAATGTGAAGTTGTAATCTTGTAACTTCAAATACTATCTTGCTTGTCTTCTGTTGAGCTTGTGTGGTTTCTAGAAATATTTGATATTTTCATAATTAGTCCAAATTTCAAACTTCTTTGTAGTGTCCAATAGATATTGTCTTCATTTTGTAAGAGCTTCTACTATGATAAGTAGTTTCTTGTCATAAATCTCATAGTTTCTTTCTGCTGGTTGCATTGTTCTTGACAAAAATACAATAGGCTTCCATTTTCCTTTTTGTTCCTAAAATAGAACTTCTTCTATAGTATGTCCTGATACATCTGTTTCACTTGGAATTTTCCTTTTCTTTTTAGTAGGGCAAGTATAGATTGACTTGTAATTCTTCAAATGCTTCTTAATGTTTTTTTTCTCATTTCCATTCTTTCTTTCTTTTGAGCTTGTTAAGAGATTTTGCTGTATAACTGAAGTTTTTTATGAACCTTTAGTAAAAGTTTGCAAACTCCAAAAAGCTTTCAACTTCTTTTGTTTTGGTCAGGATATTCCATTCCTTTACTATCTTTACTTTGTCATTTTCCATTTGTACTTCTTGTCCAATGACTACTCCTAGAATTGAAATTTCTTCAACATTAAAATTACATTTTGATCATTTGAAACATAGGTTATGTTTCTCTGTTATCTTCAAGAATTGAATCATTCTTTTTTCTAACTCTTTCTTGGTCTTGGTAGAAATTACAAAGTCATCCATATAATTTGTTAATACTTCTTCATATAATAGTTTCTAGAATATGTTATTCATCATCCTTTGGAATGTTTCTGGTGAGTTGCAAAGTCCAAAATACATTACTTTGGGTTCAAATAAGCCTTTATTAGTTAAAAAGACCACTTTCCATTCATCTTCTTTCTTGATTTGTATATTATTGTATTCCCAGATGAGATTCAATTTGTTGAAGTGTTTTGTCTCTTTTAACTTATCAATAACTTCTCCAATTAGAAACAATGGTATCTTGTCCTTGATTGAATGCTAGTTCAATTTCCAGTAATCCTATACTAGTCATAATGATCTGTTTTTCTTTGGAATGTAGAAACATAATACTATATATCTTAAGCTTGATTCCACAATTAATCCTGCTTTGAGCTGTTTGTCCAACTATTGATTTAATGCTTCATCCTCTTTTATTGTCATTGCATAGGCTTTAGTGTTGAGTTCCTTTGGCACTTCTTTTATTAGATTAATTTCATAGTCCTATTCTCATTGTTTTAGTAATTTTTTGAACTTCTTTTTGTTGAATAAGTGTGTAAAAGGTTGAATTTACTCTGAAAGATTTTTTAGATTTGTCAGATCTGGTTCTTTACCAATTTCCTGTTGTACTTTGTCTTGTATTTTCATTACTTGTGCTCTTCTAGTTTTGAATGTAATATCCTAATGTTTTATTCTACATATCTTTGGACATCTTATAAACTGTATTGTTTCCTTGTCCCAATTCACTTCTGGGTTGTGTTTAACCAATGAATCATGTCTTAGAAACATGTCCATACTATTTAAATCTATTACTATCACATTAATCTTTTCTTTGTGTCTGTTAATTTCAACCTCAAGTAGCACAAATGTCATATCCCAAACTCCAAAACATGTCCGAAACATGTTTAACTTCAATACGACATCAAATTCCTGCGGATATTTGGTCTTATTTGTGTCCAAAACTCCGTCGGTAGTTTGGTACTTTATAATGGACTTAATTCCACCAAAAGTCCGCAGTTATTTCGCTTTATTTGAGTCAAAATCTGTGGTCATATT